>SAYR01004435.1:0-26284 GCA_004382745.1 Argopecten irradians irradians
GATATCCTAAGCCAAAGTCATGTATGTCCCTTGTTCTTAATCTAGGCTTATAACGACAATCTTAACTTTACTGTTGATTATGTCCTTTATCTAACCGGTGAACGGTCCCTTCTTATATTCTAGCATACGTCTTACATCTTACTTTACTGTGTATATGTCCTTTATCTAAGCGTGAACGTGTCCCTTTTTTAATTCTACTTACGTCTACGTCTACTTATAATGTGATATGTCCTTGATTCTAACGTGAACCGTGTCCCTTGGTTTAATTCTAGCTAACTCTTACACTACACTTGACGTTTATCCTTATCTAACGGTGAACTGCCGTCCTTGTTTTAATTCTAGCTACGTCTACACTTACTTTACTGTGATATTCCTTTATCTAACCGTGGAACGTTCCTTGTTTAAATTCTAGCATAAGTCTACATCTTACTTAGTGTTATTCCTTTATTCTAACGGTGAACAGTCCCTTGTTAATATTCTAAGCATACGTCTACATCTTACTTTATGTTATGCCGTTTCTAATTAAACGGTAACCGTGTCCCCTAGTTTTATTCAGCTTACGTCTAACATCTACTTTATGGATTTATGTCTTTGTATCAAAGTGGAAACGGTGTCCCGGTTAATTCACTATACGTCTACATCTTACATTACGTGATTATGTCCTTATCTAACGGTGAACGGTCCCTTGTTATAATCTTAGCTTAACGGCTACATCTTTTACTATAACTGTGTTATTCTTATCTAACGCTAACGTTTCCCTTGTTTAAATTCTGACGCTTACATCTACTCTTACTGCTGATTATGTACTTTATCTAAACGGGAACGTGTCCCTTGTTAAAATTCTAGCTTACGTCAACATCTTACTTTACGTGATATGTCCTTTATCTAACGGTGAACGGTCCGTGTTTTATTCTAGCTAGGTCTACATTCTTACTTACTGATTATGTCTTATCTAACCGGTAACGTTGCCTTGTTTTAATTCTAGCTTACGTATACATCTTTACTTATGTACTGTACCTATCAAACGGGACGTGTCCCTTAATTCTAGCTTACGTCTTACATCTTACTTTACTGTATAGTCCTTTATCTAACGGTGAACGTGTCATTTGTTAAATTCTAGCATACCGCTACATCTACTTACTTGATATTGTACTTTATCTAACGTGAACGGCCCTGTTTAATTCTTAGCTTACGTCTACATCTACTTTACTTGTTAGTCCTATCTAACGGCTGAACGTTCCCTTGTTTTAAATTCAGATAACGTCTACATCTTACTTTACTTGAGTTTTAGTCCTTTATCTAACGGTGACGTATCCCTTGTTTTAATTCTAAGCTTACGCTACATCTTACTTTACGGTTTATAATATGTCCTTTATCTAATGCTGAAACGTTCCCCTTGTATAATTCTAGCATTACGGTCTACATCTACTTTACGTGTTATGTCCTATCTAACGGTGAACGTGTCCCTTGTTTTAATTCTAAGCCTACGTCTACTCTACTTTACTGTGATTATGTCTTTATCTAACGTAACGTTCCCTTGTTAGTAATTCTAGCCTACGTGCTACCATTACTTACTGTGGAGCCCTATTGCTTAATTAACGGTGAACGTCCCTTTGTAATTCTAGCTTACGTCTACATTCTTATATGTGAATATGTCCTATCTTAACGGTGAACGTGTCCCCTTGTTATAATTCTAGCTACGTCTACATCTACTTAACTGTGATAGTGCCTTATCTTAACGTGAACGTGTCCCTGTTTAATGTTCGTTGTGCTTAAGCCTCACGACTACACTGTTCTACTTATACTGTGTATTCGCTATCTAACGGTGAACCGGCCTTGTGTAAGGTCTAGCTTACGTCTACATCTTAACTTTACTTGTTATTCGTTTATTCAACGGTGAAACAGACCGTGTCCCTTGTTTAATTCTAGCTTACGTCTACACTCATATGCCTAAATCTAGGTAACGTGTTGTTTACTCGCTTCACTGATATCTTATCAACGGTGAACGCTTCCCTTGTTTGAATTCTACTTACGTCTACATCTTACTTACTGTGATTATGTCCTTTATCTGAACGTGAACGGTGTCCCTGTTTTAATCTAGCATACGTCATACAATCTTACTTTATTGGATATGTCCTTTTCTAAACGGTCGAAACGTTCCTTTGTTATAAATTCAAGCTTACTCACAATCTTACTTTACTGATATATGTCCTTTAATCTAACGGTGAAGTCCGTTGTCCCCTTGTTTTATAATCTAGCTTACGCTTACATCTTACTTTACTGGATATGTCTTTATCTAACGGTGAACGTGTCCCTTGTTTTATTCTAGTACGTCTACATCTTACTTACTGTTGTTATGTCATGTACTCTAACGGGGAACGTGTCCTCCTTGTTTAATTCTAGCTACCTCTACATCCTTACTTTACGGTTATTGTCCTTTACAAACGGTGATACGTCCCCTTGTCTATATTCTGCTTACGTCTACATCTTACTTTACTATTTGATTACTGTCCCTTAATCTAAACGGTGACGTGTCCCCTGGTTTTAATCTAGCACGTCACATCTTACTTTACTGTGATATTAACTTTATAACGGTCTGAACGTGTCCCGGTTTTAATTCTAGCCTACGTCACATCTCTACTACTTGTGATTATGTCCTTTATTAAACGGTGAACTGTCCCGTGTTAATTCGTAGCTACGGTCGTACGTCTACATCTTACTTTACTGTTGGTTATGTCATTTATCTAACGGTGAACGTGTCCCTTGTTTTAATTCTAGCTTACGTCTACATCTTACTTTACTGTGATTATGTCCTTTATCTAACGGTGAACGTGTCCCTTGTTTTAATTCTAGCTTACGTCTACATCTTAAAAGGATCATGTACCTTATATCAACTATTAAACGGATCATGTCTGTAATGTTACTGATTTTTATGCCCAATATTTTACTTGCTTTAGTTCCTCGATTAAGACATAAAAACTCGTGGTGTGTAATTGGATGTTTATTTGCATTATGTACAGATATACATAATATATACTTTTTATTAAGCATAACAAAGACAGCAACAGTTCAGAGTTTCACTAACAAAATAATTTAACATTCCAGTGAGTCACCTAAAGTCACGTATTAAATTCGCGAGTCTTATATAGCCGATCTAGATAGAACACATACGATGACTCGGCCCACCGATACACATTCACATGACTCTAAAAGGATTTTCTTGTTTCACAAAAGTCCAATAATTATTTGTCAATGAACAAACAATACTGTACAAAGTCTAGGTACCGAGTAATGTAGCACATTTTGTGATATTGTCTATTCTGGCAGCGTTACACCTCCGACATCTGGGGCCGTGACGAGAATGGCGTAGAGCATGCTGGGTAGAAGGGTCCCGGACTGTAATTATTGGCGAACACACAGCTAGAGGGCGCTTGGTTAGCACTGGTCTGATGGGAGGTGGTGGATGGGATCATCTGATGACCTTCACTCAGCAGTTGTGTCATCATCAGTGTACGTGGTGACAGTGGTGACGTCATTGGGGAAGGTACAGTCGGTGACTCGGGCGGTGATAGAGCAGGTGTTGGGTAGTAAGATGTGTAGAACACTGTTTCCGGTGGAAACGGAAACTGACTTCCATTTGACGATGCTGTCTGTGTATGTGGAAGGTCTGGTAGCTGGTCAAAGATGGAGGGCACTGACGGCAGATAATGTAGGCTGTAAATCAAAACAATATTGTTGTTAATATTGTAGGTAAAATCTTTTACGTGCGTTTAAGTTCCGAGAAATGCAAAACCACATTGCTTTTGTTGACACTGAAACAGCGTGGAATGGGAACGGTGCAAATTTGCTTATCAAGGTTAAGTCAGGAGGTTTATATTCAGTTTTATAACACATGCCAAAACAAGATTTAATTTTGTTTATTTCAATTAACTTATTTAAAGATGCTCCACCGCCGACAAATGGTATTTTTTCTCTATCAAAAACAGGAGAAGACGATTAAGTATTTTTCTTCAGTTACAAAAGTTACTTACTTTACACCATTACCACCATTGAAAAGTTAAAAAAAAAAGATAAAAGATATTAAAAATAATTAATTGCATCCCGAAAAAAAGTCCGTAGCACTATGTTCTATATGGAATGAAGTTCTGACTGCGCATGCACCAAAAGCAAAATAAATCATTTTATATTATTATTTGTCTTAATTAGTCACATATACACACGATCAAACACCAATTATTGTTGAAATGATGAGTGTCATTTATGCTCTGTCGGCGGTGGAGCATCTGATCAAACACCAATTATTGTTGAAATGATGAGTGTCATTTATGCTCTGTCGGCGGTGGAGCATCTTTAAAGATGCTCCACCGCCGACAGAGCATAAATGATATTCATCATTTGTACAATAATTGGTGTTTTATCGTGTATATAATAATCTAATTAACACAAAAAATAATATAAAATAATTTATTTTGCCTTTGGTGCATGCGCAATCATTACTTCATTCCATATAGGATATAGTGGCACGGAATTTTTTCGGGATGCAATTAATTATTTTTCATATTTTTTACTTGAAGTAAAGTTAGAAGCTCAAACGTTTCAACGGTGGTAATGGTGTAAAGTTAGTAACTTTTGTAACTGAAGAAAAATACTAAATCGTCTGCTCCTGTTTTTAATAGTGAAAAAATACCACTTGTCTGCGATGGAGCATCTTTAAAAATGCATTTTCGTTTTAAATTGGCAATTAACAGTTGACCTCTTTACTGTCTTCTCGTTACTTACTTGGAGGAGGGTCTGGACCACGCCATATCTCGTCTCCTACTGGGTGGGTATGTAGGCGCTGACAACACGTGGCGCTGTGGGACAAACTTCGGCGGGACGATGCTACCGGAAGCGGAAGTTGCATCCTGGTGAAAGATCTGCTTTCTCATCCATGTCACTTGGCTATCTTTGGACTGGCGCTTGAATTTGGAACGTCTATTCTGGAACCATATCTAAAAATAAAACAAAATCATTGATAAAATATGATATCGATTGATGCAATCTTTGTACTGATTTTGTCTAAGATACACTTGTGTCTTGCCTAAATGACATCAGAATTAATTGGTGGTTGATATTGGTGTTCTGACTTAATGACATTAGAATTAATTGGTGGTTGATATTGGTGTTCTGACTTAATGACATTAGAATTAATTAGTGGTTGATATTGGTGTTCTGACTTAATGACATAAAGAATTAATTGGTGGTTGATATTGGTGTTCTGACTTAATGACATTATAATTAATTGGTGGTTGATATTGGTGTTCTGACTTAATGACATTAGAATTAATTGGTGGTTGATATTGGTGTTCTGACTTACCGACACACGATCGAGACTGACATTCAGCGTCATGGCCAGGTCCTCCATGGTAGCGGTGTCTGGGTAGTGAGAGATCCCGAACTCCCTCTCAAGGCGCTCCAGCTGGTATAATAAAATATTGACAGTCAGTCAAACATACTGGTCGGGTAAGTATTTATAGATTACACGTGTAAAACTGGTCCACTATATATAGTAACATTGACAGTCACACATACTGGTCGGGTGAGTATTTATAGATTACACGTTTAAAACTGGTCCACTATATATAGTAACATTGACAGTCACACATACTGGTCGGGTAAGTATTTATAGATTACACGTGTAAAACTGGTCCACTATATATAGTAACACTGTCAGTCACACATACTGGTCGGGTTATTATTTATAGATTGCACGTGTAAAACTGGTCCACTATATAAAGTAACATTGACAGTCACACATACTGGTCGGGTAAGTATTTATAGATTACACGTGTAAAACTGGTCCACTATATATAGTAACATTGACAGTCACACATACTGGTCGGGTAAGTATTTATAGATTACACGTGTAAAACTGGTCCACTATATATAGTAACATTGACAGTCAGTCACACATACTGGCCGGGTCATTATTTATAGATTGCACGTGTAAAACTGGTCCACTATATATAGTAACATTGACAGTCACACATACTGGTCGGGTGAGTATTTATAGATTACATGTGTAAAACTGGTCCACTATATATAGTAACATTGACAGTCAGACATACTGGTCGGGTAAGTATTTATAGATTACACGTGTAAAAGTGGTCCACTATATATAGTAACATTGACAGTCACACATACTGGTCGGGTAAGTATTTATAGATTACACGTGTAACAAGAGATCCCAGAAGGATCTTGGCGCCCACCAAAGAATGATCTATGTCTGACAATGGAAAGAGGGATCTTTTCACTGCTTTTCAAACATTTAAAAAATACTACATATAAAATTTGACACAGATCGCTTGAGTACTTTCTGAGAAATAGCGGTAACAAACTTCAACGATGAAATCTATGATGGCAGGCAGTTGGCCATCTTGTTGACTAATCAGTCCAAATAGGTACTATGCACAACTGATGCCCAAAGGGAACCTACGTATGAAATTTGAGAGAGATCCCTTAAGTAATTTCTGAGAAATAGCGGTAATTATCAAAATCCAAGATGGCAGACGCTCAGCCATCTTGTTGACCGATCGGTCCCAAAATGCAATATGTACAACTAGGGTCCTAGGGGAACCTACATATGAAATTTGAGAATGATCCCTTCGGTACTTTCTGAGAAATAGCGATAACAAACTTTAACTATCAAAATCCAAGATGGCTGCCTGGCGGTCATCTTGTTGACCGATCAGTCCCAACACGCAATATGCACAACTAGGGCCCCAGAGGAACCTACATATGAAATTTGAGAATGATCCCTTCGGTACTTTCTGAGAAATAGCGATAACAAACTTTAACTATCAAAATCCAAGCGCAATATGCACAACTAGGGCCCCAGAGGAGCCTACATATGAAATTTGAGAATGATCCCTTCGGTACTTTCTGAGAAATAGCGATAACAAACTTTAACTATCAAAATCCAAGATGACTGCCTGGCGGCCATCTCGTTGACTGATCAGTCCCAAAACGCAATATGCACAACTAGGGCCCTTGAAAAACCTACATATGAAATTTGAGAATGATCCCTTTTATACTTTCCGAGAAATAGCGATAACAAACTTTAACTATCAAAATCCAAGATGGCTGCCTGGCGGCCATCTTGTTGACTGATCAGTCCCAAAATGCAATACACACACGTACAACTAGGGCCCCAGAGGAACCTACATATGAAATTTGAGAATGATCCTATTTATACTTTTTGAGAAATAGCGATAACAAACTTTAACTGTCAAAATCCAAGATGGCTGCCTGGCGGTCATCTTGTAGACCAATCAGTCCCAAAATGCAATATGCACAACTAGGGCCCAAGGGGAACCTATATATGGAATTTGAGAATGATCCTATTTATACTTTCTGAGAAATAGCGATAACAAACTTTAACTATCAAAATCCGCCTAGCGGCCATCTTGTTGACCGATCAGTCCAAAAATGCAGTATGCACAACTAGGGCCCCAGGGGAACTTACATATGAAATTTGAGAATGATCCCTCCAGTACTTTCCGAGAAATAGCGATAACAAGAATTGTTAACGGACGGACGGAGGGACGGACGGAAGGACGGACCACGGACCACGGAAGAAAAGCGATTTGAATAGCCCACAATCTGATGATGGTGAGCTAAAAACTGGTCCACTATATATAGTAACACTGACAGTCAGTCACACATACTGGGCGGGTTAGTATTTATAGATTACACGTGTAAAACTGGTCCACTATATATAGTAACATTGACAGTCACACATACTGGGCGGGTTAGTATTTATAGATTACACGTGTAAAACTGGTCCACTATATATAGTAACATTGACAGTCACACATACTGGTCGGGTAAGTATTTATAGATTACACGTGTAAAACTGGTCCACCATATATAGTAACATTGACAGTCACACATACTGGTCGGGTTAGTATTTATAGATTACATGTGTAATTCTGGTCCACTATATATAGTAACATTGACAGTCACACATACTGGTCGGGTGAGTATTTATAGATTGCGCGTGTAAAACTAGTCCACCATATATAGTAACATTGACAGTCAGTCACCCATACTGGTCGGGTTAGTATTTATAGATTGCAGGTGTAAAAGTGGTCCACTATATATAGTAACACTGACAGTCAGTCACACATACTGGCCGGGTTAGTATTTATAGATTACATGTGTAAAAGTGGTCCACTATATATAGTAACACTGACAGTCAGTCACCCATACTGGCCGGGTTAGTATTTATAGATTGCACGTGTAAAACTGGTCCACTATATATAGTAACATTGACAGTCACACATACTGGTCGAGTAAGTATTTGTAGATTACACGTGTAAAACTGGTCCACTACATATAGTAACATTGACAGTCACACATACTGGTCGGGTCATTATTTATAGATTACACGTGTAAAACTGGTCCACTATATATAGTAACATTGACAGTCGCACAAACTGGTCGGGTAAGTATTTATAGATTACACGTGTAAAACTGGTTCACTATATATAGTATCATTGGCAGTCACACATACTAGTCGGGTGAGTATTTATAGATTACACGTGTAAAACTGGTCCACTATATATAGTAACATTGACAGTCACACATACTAGTCGGGTGAGTATTTATAGATTACATGTGTAAAACTGGTCCACTGCTTGTCGGGTTGGTATTTATAGTTGTTGCTATTTTGTAAAATCAATCGGGGGGAAACAATTATAATTAGGAGATGGAAAATTATGGTCTTGACGCGGGACCCTTAATGTTTTTCAAGGGCGAAATGCATAAATACGTGTGGGAAAAGGGTATTGCCTTGGCGGACTCTTTACAAAAGTTTAATAAAGAAAAGAAAAAAAAAACGGGTAAAATGAACCCAAGAATAAGCTATCGTCTTGATAACACTACAGTCATTTCGTAAAAAAAATCCAATATGACCTTGAAATGAAGCTGATGTTAAAGCTAGTGTTTGTACTAACCTGTGCTGACGTGTACTTAATGCGATTCCGCTGTGAACACTTCCTGTCGGATGGAGCTCCCATGGTCATCTCTGTAAGCAGAAAATAATGTCAAAACTCAAAGGCTATTTTTCTTCAATTGGATGCTAAAACGTTGTTAACACTTACAGTAATGCTTATTAACAATTACGTACGGGTGGACGCCAGAACTGTACTTATAATTTGTGTGTTGCTAAATATAGATAATCAGCTCGCCGCCATCGGGTATTTAGTCCATTAATTACATCCAAAACCGTATGTTGGTTCCAAATTGATAGATAGATCAATTAGTGGTAATATATCAGTACATTGAAGGTACAGACAGGACACTATACTCAGGATACATACATATAAAACATCGTATCATGTGCATTCGTCAATAATTTAATGTGAGTGCGTTGTAAATTTGATAAGTGTTCGTGTCATTTCCTTATTCCTTGTCAATTTCCTTGACCAATCAAGATGAAAGAATTGGGATGTTGAGACCAATCAAGATGAAAGGATTGGGATGTTGAGACCAATCAAGATGAAAGGATTAAGATGTTGTGACCAATCAGGAGGACATACTGGGAATGTTGTGACCAATCAAGATAAAAGGATTAAGATGTTGTGACCAATCAAGAGGAAATGCTGGGAATGTTGTGACCAATCAAGAGGACATGCTGGGAATGTCGTGACCAATCAAGAGGAAATGCTGGGAATGTCGTGACCAATCAAGAGGACATGCTGGGAATGCCGTGACCAATCAAGAGGAAATGCTGGGAATGCCGTGACCAATCAAGAGGAAAGGCTGGAAATGTTGTGACCAATCAAGAGGACATGCTGGAAATGTTGTGACCAATCAAGAGGAAAGGCTGGGAATAACGTGACGAATCAAGAGGAAATGCTGGGAATGACGTGACCAATCAAAAGAAAAGGCTGGAATTGTCGTGACCAATCAAGAGGAAAGGCTGTAATTATAGTGACCAATCAAGAGGAAATTCTGGGAATGGCGTGACCAATCGAGAGAAAAGGCTAGAATGGTCGTGACTTATCAAAAGAAAAGGCTGGGAATGTCGTGACCAATCAAGAGAAAAGGTTGGGAATGGCGTGACAAATCAAGAAGACTTTGTTGTTGCTGCTGTTCTCCACATATATGTCATTTTTCTGTACACACTAACAAACAATATATTGATTTGTGACAAATTACTACCGATATCAATTAGCGTTAGCCAATAATTATACCTATAACGACACCATACATCTTACTCGGCTCCCAAGGCCATCTAGCTAATGCGGAAAGTGAAGAAACACTGTAATCCCATTATATCGACATTCACTGGTCAGCCTTAACATGTCTCGTCATTAGGTCAAATACAGACCATATGGAAAGTGGTAGATATCGAATGTATCCGTAATGGGAAGGTGGTAGATATTGGGTACATCTTGTAATGGGAAGGTGGTAGATATTGGGTACACCCGTAATGGGAAGATGGTAGATATTGGGTACACCCGTAATGGGAAGATGGTAGATATTGGGTACATCCGTAATGGGAAGGTGGTAGATATTGGGTACAACCGTAATGGGAAGATGGTAGATATTGGGTACAGTCGTAATGGGAAGGTGGTAGATATTGGGTTCACCTCGTAATGGGAAGGTGGTAGATATTGGGTTCATCCCGTAATGGGAAGGTGGTAGATATTGGGTACACCTCGTAATGGGAAGGTGGTAGATATTGTGTACATCCCGTAATGGTAAGGTGGTAGATATTGGGTACACTCCGTAATGGGAAGATGGTAGATATTGGGTACACCCGTAATGGGAAGGTGTTAGATATTGGGTACACCCGTAATGGGAAGGTGGTAGATATTGGGTACACTCCGTAATGGGAAGGTGGTAGATATTGGGTACACCCCGTATTTGGAAGGTGGTAGATATTGGGTACATCTTGTAATGGTAAGGTGGTAGATATTGGGTACACTCCGTAATGGGAAGGTGGTAGTTTTGGGTACACCTCGTAATGGGAAGGTGGTAGATATTGGGTACATCCCGTAATAGGAAGGTGGTAGATATTGGGTACACCCCGTAATGGGAAGGTGGTAGATATTGGGTACATCCCGTAATATGAAGGTGGTAGGTATTGGGTACACCCCGTAATGGGAAGGTGGTAGATATTGGGTACACCCCGTAATGGGAAGGTGGTAGATATTGGGTTCACCTCGCAATGGGAAGGTGGTAGATATTGGGTTCACCTCGTAATGGGAAGGTGGTAGATATTGGGTAGATCCCGTAATAGGAAGGTGGTAGATATTGGGTACACCTCGTAATGGGAAGGTGGCAGATATTGGGTACATCCCGTAATGGGAAGGTGGTAGATATTGGGTAGATTCCGTAATAGGAAGGTGGTAGATATTGGGTACATCTTGTAATGGGATGGTGGTAGATATTGGGTACACTCCGTAATGGGAAGGTGGTAGTTTTTGGTACACCTAGTAATGGGAAGGTGGTAGATATTGTGTACATCCCGTAATGGTAAGGTGGTAGATATTGGGTACACTCCATAATGGGAATATGGTAGATATTGGGTACACCCGTAATGGGAAGGTGGTAGATATTGGGTACACCCGTAATGGGAAGATGGTAGATATTGGGTACACTCCGTAATGGGAAGGTGGTAGTTTTGGGTACACCTCGTAATGAGAAGGTGGTAGATATTGGGTACATCCCGTAATACGAAGGTGGTAGATATTGGGTACACCTCGTAATGGGAAGGTGGTAGATATTGGGTAGATTCCGTAATAGGAAGGTGGTAGATATTGGGTACACCCCGTAGGTTACCTACGGTGAAACTCTTTTGCGATGGGTTTTGAGTAGGACCAATATTTCACCATTTTCAAAAATATTATTTTACATTGGAATATATGTCCCTTAGAAAGAACAACGTCGTCACTATAATGTTTTTAAAGCTTCCAGACAGATATTAAATATGGAATTAGGTGATCAGTAAATTTATCATAGTTAAGATTAAAAGCATTATTCTTTAATTGACAAAGTATAATATTCATTTTTCTAGGGTTATAATTTAAGAATATAGGAGTAATAAGTAGAGAAGCAGGATTTGTATTACTCAATTTTGTTTTAAATATATTAATGATGGCGCTAAAGTTATATCAGTATCAAGTGAGTTCCAAATTAGCAAGACATCAGGAAAATAGCAATTACTGAAAAGATTTGATGTGAAACAAGGAATATGTACGCTATTAATATATACATATACAAATGAAATCTACATCATAATTATAATTAGGATTTAATGCTTGTGTCTAAATAAGTCACTAACCTACTGTAATGAAAGAGGAATGAATGAGTGTGTGTGAGCAGTTAAATAAAACTAAGATAATATCACTACGGAGAAGATTTGTAAAGGCTGTTATCTGACTCATTTATATGTATGTTAACGAAATAAAATTTGTTGAAATGAAATTAAATCACAAATCTTAACGAATTAACTGACGTTACATCTACAATATGTATTTGTTCTAAAACGACAAACTATTAATTCGCGCATATATATACAAATGTATAAGTATGTATGTATAGGTATATTTTGTGGTAATGTTCTTTAATTTCTTATCATTTCCGTTACAAAAATTGTTAACAAGGATTGTTTTAAACTGGAATCTATTGACTCTCAATTTATACATCCTCAGATAAAACAAAATCAGTAATAATCCAAAATTTACCTTAAGTTGTAAAGATAGATTCACGTCCCTGTTTATTGATATTATTTCAATGTTTGAGATTAACCCGAAAACTGGACAAAGGGCCATAAAAAACATTGCCGATATCTGGTAAAGTTCTCATTCACTTTTCATTTGTTTTATCTAAATCTCTTTTTTGCGACTTTATGATTTGCAATATTATCCCATTAATTAGATAGAAAATAAATAAACTCACCTGTACAATGTAATAAAGTTTGAACTCACCTGTACAATGTAATAAAGTTTGAACTCACCTGTACAATGTATGTCGTGTGTAGAATTCCTAGGAACACAGATAAATTCCTCTGACAACTCGACGGTGTGGTGGTTTCACGAGAAATGGTTAAATGTTATGATTGCATTCAACTTTTCCACATTTTGCGTTCCCGTAATTAAAGTCACAAAAACAACCCCATTCCGCTGTAAAAAGGTTTTCTTTTTCATGTTTACCGCATGGGTACTTAGGTGTTGTTTTAGCAGACTTCCTTACCGGGTGGGATGGGGCAGGTAGTGATAACTATTAACACACAAGCCCGCCCTACCCCGGGACGAGCACCTAAAACAACAAGATCCTGGTCAATGGTCATTAGGGTGGTGTGTATAAGGACACACATCTAAGGGGCCCCGCGCCCCGATCCACGTGGTGTTGTTTTAGGGAACGCGTCTTAATCCCACAGCTGGATTAGCTCGAGCCTTTGATCTTATTTACACACAGTGATTAAAGAGGACTTTAATCACCCGACCTTGTCATTATTATTTTTTATATGTGACGGTTTGTTTATATATATCTTACAAATGTTTCAGGCAAAAAAATAATAATTAATGTGTACACTAGGCATTCATCTTACCAACTACAACAAAAATAAAGGTGTATACATGTATTTAAAAAAATGTATTAGGGCCGTTATTTGTTATACGATGTATCTATTTAAATTTGTTTTCAAAAGAATCAGGAAACAGACTAAGCCAACATAAGTCTTATCCTCATATGATCAGAGCGAACTAAAATAATGCCACAATTACATTCACTTTAGAAATCGTATTAATGTTATTCAGACCATATTTATACTGGAATCACTAAATTCTGGTGACATAGAGTTATTTGTAGAGATTAATTAATTTCATTCTATTTAAAAACTTCGACCACAGGAACCGAAAAACCTTGACGTTGAGGTGAGTGTAAATTTTTGCAAAATTCATGTAAAATGAATTATTTCCAAATGACCAAAACTCTGCATTGGTAATCCATTAAATACCCAATTGAATATACGATCGAGTTATAACCACCACATACGATACTTATATGTATGACACCTATAGAATGTGATAACTTGTGTAAAAGTATTTGTATCTAAATTCTGTTTTAGGTTGACGTAGAGTTCCTACATTCAATGTGAAGATTTCCTCATCGGAGACCTTCGCGTCGATGATCAGAGACATCGGATTTTTGCCACTCCACAGCAGCTACAGACATTAAAGCATGCAGCATGCACGTAGACTTTTTTGTGATGGAACCTTCAAAATCACACCCGAGCTCGAGTCTTTTGTGCAGATAGCTACAAGCAGGTCCCGCTCGTGTTCTGCTTAATGTCACGCAGAGAGACATCTGATTATGTTGCGGTAAGTAAATTTGACGGTAAAACTTTCAATAAAAAATCTAAAACCAAGAGAATAAAATTACAAATAAAAAATTGTAAATGTACCTGACCGTCGTTGAAGAGAAATGATAACGTTAAATTGTAGATATATCTTGTATCTGTACATGATATCATAATCTGGTTTTTTTCCCCAGATTTTTTAACGACTAGTGGAAGTTATTGACGGCGACCTTGCTGTCGTTGCCGACTTTGAGAAAGGTCATCTGAAAAAAATTGTACAGATACGGAAGAAATCATTGATGATTAAATAATGATATTTGGAACAGGCAACAAAACGTACAGATAATGGATAAGTTAACATATACTTTGTATTAACACACGATATACATTTTTTTTATTAAAATTAGTCATTGTATGAGCCTTTCTTAGTTTGGTACAGGACCTTGGGAATTAGTCAGAGTATGAAACTTTGTTAGTCTGGAACAGGGCCCTGGGAATCAGTCAGTGTAGGAACTTTAGTTAGTCTGGTACACGGACCTGGGAATTAGTCAGTGTGTTAAAACATTTCTTAGTCTGGTTCAGGGCGAATTAGTCAGTGTATCATTAAATATCAAGTCTGACACAGGGACCTGGAAATTAGTCATTGTATGAGCCTTTCTTAGTCTGGTACAGGGCCTGGGAATTAGTCAGTGTATGAACCTTTGTTAGTCTGGTACAGGGCCTTGGGAATTAGTCAGTGTATGAACCTTTGTTAGTCTGGTACAGGGCCCTGGGAATTAGTCAGTGTATGAACCTTTGTTAGTCTGGTACAGGGCCCTGGGAATTAGTCAGTGTATGAACCTTTGTTAGTCTGGTACAGAGCCCTGGGAATTAGTCAGTGTATGAACCTTTGTTAGTCTGGTACAGGGCCCTGGGAATTAGTCAGTGTATGAACCTTTGTTAGCCTTTGTTAGTCTGGTACAGGGCCCTGGGAATTAGTCAGTGTGTGAACCTTTGTTAGTCTGGTACAGAGCCTTGGGAATAAGTCAGTGTATGAACCTTTGTTAGTCTGGTACAGGGCCCTGGGAATTAGTCAGTGTATGAACCTTTGTTAGTCTGGTACAGGGCCTTGGAATTAGTCAGTGTATGAACCTTTGTTAGTCTGGTACAGGGCCCTGGGAATTAGTCAGTGTATGAACCTTTGTTAGTCTGGTACAGGGACCTGGGAATTAGTCAGTGTATGAACCTTTGTTAGTCTGGTACAGGGACCTGGAAATTAGTCAGTGTATGAACCTTTGTTAGTCTGGTACAGGGCCTGGGAATTAGTCAGTGTATGAACCTTTGTTAATCTGTCTCAGAGCCTTGGGAATTAGTCAGTGTATTTGGACAATTGTTTTATTTTGTTTAACAGCCACGGTCTTTCAACTCCCAAAGACCCATTTAAAGTCTCAAAAAATAAAGCTGGAACAATTCATTATAACATGCCAGGTGAAGAAGGTATAGAAAAAGTCATAGTACCAGGTGAAAAGCCACCAACCTGTGGTCAGTAAATGGCAACCGGCCTACCCTAGGTATCATAATGTATCGTAGAGGTGTAGTGATGATATATCTGAACACCTGAACCATTCAGCCACTGTAGTCACTCAGAAGCCACTCAGCCACTCAGCCACTCTAGCCGCTGGGGGGGGGGGGGGGGGGGGGCGAAGGAGTTGGAGGAGTCTACTATCTTATATATCCATACACAGCAGTTGTATAAAGACAATGACACATTGATACTATAACAGAAGTTTTAATCTGTACATCAGTGTAATCTCATAGTAATACTGAGCTCATCCCCGGTGGTACCGATATGATAGTCCATGTAAGATACAGACCATCACCAGCTCCGGGTGACCCATAAGCTTGTATGTGGTTTGTATTAATGTACAACAGTCAGAGCACCAAACCATCGGATTCTGGGGTATTTACCAGCATTATTCCCTTCACCGTCTTACTGCGGAATTTAGTCTTCCATGCAGCTCCAAGTAGCTTGTAGTGTGGTTAGTAATGCAGACTTATACCATCATTCTCATGATCTCATGTGAGTTTAAACTTCCTAGATTTGTTGAAGTGGAGAAAGAGATGAGTTGTTCCAACACAAAGACCAAGTAAATATCCAGCTAGATTTCCGAGGACACAAGTTATAGGCCACACCTGTAACATAAACATTAAACAAGTAAAAACCTTTATGTGCTGAAATAAAATTTGAAGTTGGGGGTGTGCAATGTACATGGTTTCACAATGCTAAGGTGACTAAAATCAGTAAAACCGTGAAAGTCAATAAGGATTTTGGTACTTTGTTATGAAATAAGACACCAAGTAGGAGGTAGTTATTGACAGTGTCTAGGGAATGACTTAAAGACTCTTACAGGGGTCTGTCATGTAGACAGGGACATCTCAACCCCAGTGAAAGATTTTGGCTAGTGAACCCATGGCTTGCAGAGGGTTGACAGTCAAATCTTTCACGAGGGTTGAGATATCCCTGTCTACATGACAGACCCATGTTTGATTCTTTTTCTCCCATACTTTAACGAAAAATAATGAAAATTCGTTTTTTTATAAACATTTTCATTCGATGACATCACATGGATGTTGTAACACGTCAAAATTAATCACGTAGTCAACAATGGTTGCTGCAGGTATTGATGACGTCATACTTTTGTCCAGCTCGTGTGAGCTGTCTTTTCCCTTCCCAAGTAAAAAGAGTTATCTCTTCCCTAGCAACCGCAGGATAATCCTGCCAAGTATGGGAGAAAATCTAAGAACATCTAAATACCATACTATTAGGATTCTGTTGATAATTGTATTGGTGATAATTTTATTGGTGAAAATTGTATTGTTGGTGATAATTGTATTGTTGGTGATAATTGTATTGTTGGTAATTGTATTGTTGGTGATAATTGTATTGTTGGTGATAATTGTATTGTTGATAATTGTATTGTTGGTGATAATTGTATTGGTGATAATTGTATTGGTGATAATTGTATTGTTGGTGATAATTGTATTGTTGGTGATAATTGTATTGGTGGTAATTGTATTGTTGGTGATAATTGTATAATTGTATTGGTGATAATTGTATTGTTGGTGATAATTGTATTGTTGGTGATAATTGTATTGGTGATAATTGTATTGGTGATAATTGTATTGGTGATAATTGTATTGTTGGTGATAATTGTATTGGTAGTTCCTGAAATTAGCCAGATATATTGATTATATATAGGACAGGACAAACATAAACATTCCTACTGGCGGTGACAGATAGTAGGCGACATAATGCTGTTTACCTGCCACGGTCTGTCCCAGTCCAGAGGGATGGGCAGGGCTCCCGACCAGGCACCAACAAGGCTCCCTATGGTACTACAATAGAGGATTGACTCAGGACCCAGGTCAGGACTACAAAACACAAATCAGTATTCTCAGAAAAAAACTATTTTATAACACAAACTATCAAAGGTCAACACACATGCACGCACATACGCACACACAAACACACACACATGTTTACCTGTTTTGAGAGTAGACTCTGACCCAGGTTGTGAAGTGTACACCCAACACATACAGATGATTACCTGTTTTGAGAGTAGACTCTGACCCAGGCCGTGAAGTGTACACCCAACACATACAGATGTTTACCTGTTTTGAGAGTAGACTCTGACCCAGGTTGTGAAGTGTACACCCAACACATACAGATGTTTACCTGTTTTGTGAGTAGACTCTGACCCAGGATGTGAAGTGTACACCCAACACATACAGATGTTTACCTGTTTTGTGAGTAGACTCTGACCGAGGCCGTGAAGTGTACACCCAACACATACAGATGTTTACCTGTTTTGAGAGTAGACTCTGACCCAGGCTGTGAAGTGTACACCCAACACATACAGATGTTTACCTGTTTTGAGAGTAGACTCTGACCCAGGCTGTGTGGTATACACCCAACACATACAGATGTTTACCTGTTTTGAGTAGACTCTGACCCAGGCTGTGAAGTGTACACCCAACACATACAGATGTTTACCTGTTTTGAGAGTAGACTCTGACCCAGGCTGTGAAGTGTACACCCAACACATACAGGTGTTTACCTGTTTTGAGAGTAGACTCTGACCCAGGCTGTGAAGTGTACACCCAACACATACAGATGTTTACCTGTTTTGAGAGTAGACTCTGACCCAGGATGTGAAGTGTACACCCAACACATACAGATGTTTACCTGTTTTGAGAGTAGACTCTGACCCAGGATGTGAAGTATACACCCAACACACACATATGTTTACCTGTTTTGTGAGTAGACTCTGACCCAGGCCGTGTAGTATACACCCAACACATACAGATGTTTACCTGTTTTGACAGTAGACTCTGACCCAGGCCGTGAAGTGTACACCCAACACATACAGATGTTTACCTGTTTTGAGAGTAGACTCTGACCCAAGCGGTGAAGTGTACACCCAACACACACAGATGTTTACCTGTTTTGTGAGTAGACTCTGACCCAGGCCGTGAAGTGTACACCCAACACATACAGATGTTTACCTGTTTTGAGAGTAGACTCTGACCCAGGTTGTGAAGTGTACACCCAACACATACAGATGTTTACCTGTTTTGTGAGTAGACTCTGACCCAGGCTGTGAAGTGTACACCCAACACATACAGATGTTTACCTGTTTTGAGAGTAAACTCTGACCCAGGCTGTGAAGTGTACACCCAACACATACAGATGTTTACCTGTTTTGAGAGTAGACTCTGACCCAGGTTGTGAAGTGTACACCCAACACACAGAGACTTGGTAGTATAGTGGTAGCACTCAACAGCAAGGCAAAGTGGAAAGTCTCAGCAACAGAACTGCAACATAAACAGTAATAAATAATTTAGATAATCTTCTCTATTCTAAGTATTGCTATCTTACAATGTAAATTCTTAACCTTTAACATCTGTAGATAAAATCACAGGTAGACCCCCGTCTTCTTACCTGTTATCAATGTCATATACTACTGATATTCTATACTGTTTAAGGATCATTTTTGAAATGCAACATGCAATGTAGCTATTCTACTATTTATAAGTGCTGGTCTAAAGTTGCCCTTTTGAATGACCATGTCCTTTACTTATAAAAGGATGAGTACAACTTGTACATAGTTTATCATCTATATCACTCACTTAATGAAACATATGGTAAAACCATTGATTAAACAAGCAAATATAAAGCTTACTTTACAAATTGAGCTCCAAACAGGACAGCGATACAGTGGAAGGTCAGAGTTCCTAGGATGAGTGTACCACACACCTTTAACACATTCCTTACCTGAAAAAAATCACCTGAGGGGTTAAGGAAGACAATTTCTTTCCCCTACACAAATAAATACCTAAGACATAAAGGCAGACTGAAATATACATTTCTTACATGGAAACACTACAGATATAATACTACTGATGTACCACATCAATAATCAAATTATGATGATGTGTAACATTGCTTGTCTCTAGCTTCTAACTGTCAAAGTCTAAAATTGTAAAATTAAATGCATGTACTGGTGGTGATTAGTACCCATTGTGGTGACCAGACTGGAATTATAATGAGGCACCTCCAAATGCTAGTCTGACTAGCCTGGCAACCCCAAACACTAGTCTTACTAACCATACATGCTTGAATACCTTTCTGGGGTACATCATATCTTGAGCTCAGGCACCCAGACTGATATTTTATAATGTTTTTATTCTGTTTCTCTTACACAAGGCTTGGCAATTTTATAAATATTTATTAGAACTGCAGCAAATGCAGTCTATGGTCATGGGTTAGTAAGTGATAGTGCAAAGTACACCTAAAACCTAGGATAATGTAAAATAAGATGAGCACAAGGAATCATGTCACAATCACGTCAACAAATGGTGCGAAATCATAGGATGCGTATATGCAGCACCCCAGGCCTGTAGCACTGCATGAACTCAGAAAATCAATGTCCAAATCCAAATCTTTGAGTTCTGTTTTATTATGATACACAATTATGCCTTCTTCTTGAAACAGCAAAGAAAATAAACTAGTAGATCTTCGCTCTTCCTCTGCCGTGCATGATTCATAATATACCTTGGTAGTTTTAGGCAATGCCTATCTGAGAACTCAGCAGTTAGTCCATTCTTTTGTTTGTTGGGCTTTTTAACTGTTACCAAATGGAAATATATAATTGTTTTGAATGCAGTTGAGATGCCAGGTAAGTAAATAACAAATTTCTAACGACAAGTTATCTCCCCTGACCCGGCGATTGAACTCTTATCAGGGCATTTTCTAGGGTCTCTCAGAGGCCTATATTCGGCCCCATTCCCAATGAGATTAAGGCTAGAATTTTCTCAATTTCATGAGTTTTTTCCCAATCTGAAAATATCTTAGAACAGTGGCGAAGTCCCACAACTTCCAATCAAACGTTCCAAAAATTATACAGGTTGTCATAAATTAAAACATTTGCAGGAAAACGAAAAATCTAGGTTTCTGTCATTGAAGACAAAAATAAAGAGTTATTAACCATTATTGGTCATTTTTTTGCCTTTTAACAAAAGTACATTTATGTTGATATGCTGATGATTTTTCCCAAACTTATTTAGGGGCCTTTTCCCAGTAAACCTAGAAAAAGCCCTGCTTATCAATGTTATGCGTTTTGTCCTTATTGCTTATGTGTGCATTGACTTACTTTACTGCTAGAAACCATTTTTTATATTAGAGTCATAGCCTTGCTGAATTACTGGCATGTAGTTTATAACAAGAAAAACAATATTTAGCATAGATTACTTCTACTTTCACTTTATGCAAAAATACATGACTGCATGCGGCTACAAAATATGTCAACATCATTCTCCGTTGCCAGGTGGAAAATTCCAGAGTAAATGGTCACATAAAGTGGTGTTTAACGTAAGATTCAGAACAAAATGCAAATGTTAAGATTCAGTTAAAAATCAAATTTAAAGGTTTATGTTTCAATATGTTTTCATTTTGAAATATTATAAAGTAATATAAAGTAAATTGTTTGTAAATACGCGATAGTGTGACTTTGCATATTGTCATGCGCAATGCTGGATCTTGTTAAGATTTCCGTTTCCAGTTTATGAGAAAGTTTTCCAACTCTACAAATATGGATCATGATTAACATAGATTAACATTACCGAGATATCTCTATCACAAGAGTTCGCTTAACGAACGGGCCTTCAGTTGTTCGAGCTGCGCTCTCTATTATACATATACATTTGTATTAAGCTTCATGAGTGGGTTTCCATTATTTTGCTTTTATCTATATGTCGCGATCGTCTAATGGCAACCTTATTTTCAATTTGTCATCATCTAGTGAAAATGAAAAGGTGTGTGAGTAAATTAGAGGATGTTTTAACCAGACTGAGGAACAAGTGCTGAAAAAAAAGTCATATAAAACAAAAAGTGACAGTTGTCAGTGGTTGAATATACTAAAACCCGAGGCCATAAATATCAATACTCACTTTAAATGTTGTAGATTTGATTTGTGCATAATTCGGAACGGCGACAACGTTTATCAATATTTGAAATAACGTTAGGATGGCAATTAGCGATTTCACACCATTAAGACACTCATTTACAATGTCAATAGGTAAATGTGTGTTCATTGGAATATAAACAATCAAAACTAACACTACAATGAACATCAAATGTGCCCTGACAAGAAAATTCACTGTATCCTTGTTTGGAACCCGCAAACTCATGGGCGCAGACATCTTGAATTTTGTTTTCTTCCTTCACACAAAAGAGTACCAAATATTGATCAACAATATGATATACGTCACTTCCGGTCCAATTCAAGTCAAAACAAATGCATGTGTATTCAGCATCATGACTGTGCTTGTTCCATCCAACACATTTATCAAACGATAATACACAGTTATATGTTATGACTGTATGAACTTTTCACGTGCACGATTACCTAAGGACGAATTAACGCAATGTTTACGAAGTGCCACGCCCCCATTTTGACAGCTGACGGGAAAATCCACAATGAGGATTGACGTTATCTGTAAAATTAGAATCGGCGTCTGGAATTACTTTCGTTTTAACTTTAAGTATACACTTTTTGTTTACATGACATGATGTATATATTTGAGCTAATATCTTAATATACCTCGGACCCGTATTTTCTCCCCATATGCTAATCTCTTTCTACTGTATCTCACACGTAAAACCCTCTTTCTAATAGTGCTATCAGGGGATATGATGTCCATGTGATGCAAGTTCGTCATCCAGTCCATTTTCAACAGAAAAAATGAAGGACCTGCCTCCTGAGATATTATTGCAGATCTTCCAACATCTAAATGCGACTGATCTCTGTAGTGTCGGATCAGCATGCAGATACTGGAATTATGTGAGCTCGTCAGAATTTCTATGGAGAGGATTGTGTGATTCATTGGAGATGAAGTCAGATCTTGTCCTCAACGACCGAGCACTTGGCTACTCATGGAAGGTATGTTTGAAGGTTTCTGGCTATCTTATAATTATTCTGTAAGAATGGATAGATCTATTAGTAGAGAATGGCTACTGTTCCGTGAGTCTGGGTTCAAACCTCACTCTGTCCATGGATTGTTCCACTCCTATGGTATAACTTATCTAAACCATATATTAACGGGACCAGTCCATTTGTTTGGTTAATACAGGTGTCCGGTTTGTAGAGAATATAACCTCATGGTTAGCTGCATGCGATGAAGTTGTTCTGAACGATGAATGACAGATGTCAAGGCTACACTATGACTCCGTCCTATCAACCATAATATTGCTACAGAAAACGTCCATCAGTGAAAATGATGTCAAGTAAATTTGCAATTATTAATTCAGCAATATCCAACAATTCTAACATAATCTGATCATTTATTTACCCACCTCCATGTCTATTGTTTTGTAAGCACATTTCAATGGCTCACATCTCCGATACAGCTCATTTGGCTGCCATGATACTGTAGAAGAACAAGGAAAATACACATGTGATTCCTGTCGAGTGCCCGACCAGGAATCAAACTCGAGTCTCCAGTGTGAAAAACTACGGCTTTCCTGATCATGACTGAGTCAAAGAAGCATGCTCTGTCAGCTGACACTATGTACAAACCACACCAACCCGCTCCTTTTACACTACTCCTCTGTTTTTCTTGAGATTTCTTAAATCTCAGCCCGACACACTTTCACCACCTTTCACAGGTTATTTAGTTGGGTGCAAATGTAGAAGAACAGGGAAAATACATTGAATCAATGGTGTTATGGATAGTACTTATTATTATTTTTCTGTGTTGTGAAAACATTGTCACTGGTTTACCGAAGTTAATTTTACAAAGAAAAGTAGAGTTAAAAAAACCCAAGATAAGTCTGGTTTTCAGAGTAGACAGGTGCCAGATTATACAGATTTTAGGTACTATAATTTATTAATAAATATGCCTGGACCACACACTTTAATCAGTATGGGCAGGGTCTGGTTTAGATAAGGTACACTGTACTAGACATGGTGCCTGTGATCAAATCCTGTTTTTGGAGAACCCATAGCAGGGGTGTACCTAAACCTGGGTTGTACTTTGTGTCTTTGGCACAAAGACTTCAAAAGGGAGGGAAGAGTGTGTAATTAATGGTTCTGGATCGGGTCATGATAAATACAGGTGTTTCAAGATCCCAAAACGACGTGGGCAAAGTACAATTTACCGTTGATTAGTCCCACCTTCCGATGATTATGACGTCACGAAACTCATGTCAAATGATGACGTCATAATCACTTGATGGTGGGACTAATGGACAGTAATTTACCCACGTTGTTTTGGGATCTGAAAACCCCCCTTATTGGACGGTAAATTGTACTTTACCCACGTTGTTTTGGGATCTGAAAACCCCCCTTATTGGACGTTAAATTATACTTTACCCACATTGTTTTGGGATCTGAAAACCCCCCTTATTGGACGGTAAATTGTACTTTACCCACGTTGTTTTGGGATCTGATAACCCCCCTTATTGGACGGTAAATTGTACTTTACCCACGTTGTTTTGGGATTCGAAAACCCCCTTATTGGACAGTAAATTGTACTTTACCCACGTCATTTTGGGATCTGAAAACCCCCCTTATTGGACGGTAAATTGTACTTTAACCACGTTGTTTTGGGATCTGCAAACCCCCCTTATTGCCAGCAACCAGATACTGCTAATGTTTGGAGGGTTCCATGTTTGAAGCCCTGTCTGGCCGCGCATGCTTCAAGAGTCTTGATATTATCACTGGTAATAGTACATTTGTACAATTACATATTACCAAATTTATTTTGTTTGTATACTTGAGTCAGTCAGGTGTGACTACATTATGTATTTTATCCTTCAGGAAGTATACCAAATGAACTATGGCAGTCGCGGTACACGGCGACAGTGGATGAGAGGAAGCCACAGCAATTTCTCATCCTATCAACAACTGCCAAAGCAAATCATGTGTACCATGGATACAGAGGGATGGGGACAGATCTTCCAAATGGAGCTAGAAAGATAATTGTAGTACCAACAGTTATCAATACACTAGAATGTCTTTTTTTTAGATTAAGCATTTATTTAACAGATTTTTATTTTTAAAAATATATCAATTTTGTTATTTTATTTTACTGAAATTTTCATTTATTATGTGTAAAAGAAACTGTCTGTTGTTTTGTTTAAAGATCATTAATAACATTATTGTTATAAGGTTATAAATTACCTGTATACATTCTTAACTTATTTTGTTGTAATATTATTGTGTAACAAGTGTTAATCTAGTCAAAAATATCACTTTGAATGCCTGGATGAAGATGTGTGCCAGTATAACAGTGTTAATTACCCGGTATGTAAGGATGTGTGTCCCAGTGTGAGATTGAGTAGTGTATGCAAAAGAGAGTAATGTGTGGGAGAGTAAGAAGTATGTGTTTTGTTTGGCAGACACATATTCATGTATTCAAGTATCTTCATCAGAATTTTCCGTTGATTTTTAGCATTATCCTAATCATATTAAGTTTTCTAGTGAGCTTTTTTATGTATGGTACTCATCTTTCAATACAAGATTTGATTTTGATTATATAGCTTTGCTATTAATTGGTGTTACTATTAGTGTAATTGATTTTGAATAATTTCCTTATTAATTAATTGGTTTACTATTAGTGTAACTGAATTCAAATAATTTCCTTATTAATTAATTTGTTTTATTATTATTGGTTTTAAATAACTCTACTGTTAATTGGTCTGCTATTTCCTGTAAAACCTACTGAAGTGTATCTGTCTGTGGTGTACAGAGCGAGTGATGATGATGATAATTAATGTACAAGTAACAATTATTTGATGCTCATCAATGGCTGTGGCTTACTTGTATATACAATAAGTGTGTGTGTGTTTTATAGACCTGGTGTATATATCAGCTGTCAATAAACATAAGATATCTATATAACTGGTTTGTGTGTGTGTTTTATAGACCTGGTGTATATATCAGCTGTCAATAAACATTAGATATCTATATAACTGGTTTGTGTGTGTGCTGATATAGACCTGGTGTATATATCAGCTGTCAATAAACATAAGATATCTATATAACTGGTGTGTGTGTGTGTGTTTTATAGACCTGGTGTATATATCAGCTGTCAATAAACATTAGATATCTATATAACTGGTTTATGTGTGAGTTTTATAGACCTGGTGTATATATCAGCTGTCAATAAACATTAGATATCTATATAACTGGTTTGTGTGCGAGTTTGATAGACCTGGTGTATATATCAGCTGTCAATAAACATTAGATATCTATATAACTGGTTTGTGTGTGTGCTGATATAGACCTGGTGTATATATCAGCTGTCAATAAACATTAGATATCTATATAACTGGTTTGTGTGTGTGAGTTTTATAGACCTGGTGTATATATCAGCTGTCAATAAACATTA
>SAYR01004436.1:0-11951 GCA_004382745.1 Argopecten irradians irradians
TCGTCCTTTGACTTTGCGTGTCTTTCGTTTTAAAGAGGTAGTGTAATGTGGAAGCAAACCTTAAATAAAATCATTGATTAACCATAAAAAAATACTATAACACGAAGCAAAAAATTTTCCGGTGCGTCATTTCACATATAAAAGGCGTAAAAGTAATCTCCGTTCAAAAACATACCTTTAGAATTTTCAACTTTAGGGAATTCCCCTTTTTACCGGAAGTGACGTACTGTGAGCAACAGATTACGTCTGTGTTGTGATAACACGATGGCTTCGTGCTCGATGCGTATCCATTTGAAAACATTGCATTATAACTCATCGCCTCTTTATATTTGAATTTATCTTTTTACGTACGTATACAGTTTTTTGTATTCCTAAGCTTAAGTTTTTTTCCTGTAAATGTGATAAGTTTCGGCACAAAGGATGACGGTGCATTGTTGCAGCAGGCTGCAGCGGTATCAGGACATCTCGCACTTGGAGACCTCGGCACTTGGGTTTTTTCACCTCGACATTTTCCCGATATCTCGGCACTTGTCGGTATCTTGATATAAAGATACATCATTGGCCTGATCTTTAATGCCTCAACCATAAATCCTTGTTATATGAAATACTGCAGTAGATTCTACCCCTTTTATAATTTACAGAATACGAACATAAATTGTAAAAATTAAGATTGATTATAATTTTCGACACTTGTTTATACATGTACAAGAATAGTTCTCTTTTCTTTAAAAACTCTAACCAACGACGAAGATCTAAATCTTATGTCATAAACACACGTGTTCCATGGTACAATAATAATGTACATTGTAGTTCAGACTTCCGAATGTGTCAATTTACGATATATTTATACATATAAATATTCATTAACAACCTTAATGCATGTTATCATTTTTCTTTCAAGTCGGTTAATTATAAGCTCTGTAGTTATCTTTCATATCATACAATAATTAGTTTACGGCAAATTAAATCCTTAAAAGTATCTGTCAGTGATTAATGGTAAAAGATACATGGAATGTAAATTATGCTGTCGTCAGACTTTTGAAGCGTGTAGTAACTTACAAAAATATCACTTATTCCCGATCTTGGTACTAGTTAATCGGTAAGAGAATGAAATATGCTTCAATTTCTTGATTTCAGCATTTTTGAAGATGACCTCTGACAAGTGGTATTTTTTTCTCTATCAAAAACAAGAGAAGACGACTTTACACTTAGTATTACAAAAGTTACTTGCTTTACATCATTACCACCATTGAAAAGTTTGAGCTTCTAATTTTACTTCAAGATAAAGATATAAAAAAAAATAATTGCATCCCGAAAAAATCTGTGGCACTATGTCCTATATGCAATAAAGTACTGAATACGTATGCACCGAATCAAATTAATTTATCGTCTGTGTTAATTAGATACATGTATATACTCTGTCGGCGGTGGAGCATCTTGAATAAATTGGCTGTAATTTATTTTTCTGATATTCACAACTGGAATATTTGCAATATATTGATCATCGTATCGCTATAAGTCTATAACAACCTGTCATTTGACACGAACACATGCATTTTTATGTAATAAATCTTGTACCGAAGTACATGTATATGTTTTTTGTTTTTTTTTTGCGGGAGGTCGCCGTAGATCTAGAGGCCCCGCCCCCGCCATAGCATTGGCTACAAGCCTCGATGTTCACGTGTCAGTCAATTATAATTACCAACTGATTGACGAGGTGTGTTCCATTGGTTACTGAATCATTTATTTCTGCAACCAAACCGAAGCATATGATATGAAATGTGTCGCTATACAGAAATCTTCAAGTATATGTTGCAAAACACTTTAATTTACGTTCCGGGACTTGTATTTTGCATAACCAGAATAAAATACCTATCACTGTAAAATCTACTAAATTTGATGTATACGCCGTAAACTCCCTATGAACGGAGTATATAGTGAACAGCTAACTTTAATTTGATTGCTGTAAAATCTTGCGATATTGGAAATTAAAGCTCAGATATGTCAATGTCTGAGGCACGTTCATGTCTTCTCAGTAACAACTTACAAATGTACCTAGCTTCAGTTAACATTTTATGCAGAGAGAACGTGGTAAACTTTCTTGTACATATATGTTTGTGGTTAAAAAAACTGAAAAGTTACGTGTATTTGGCCTATGACATTGTCGAAATCAATTCTTTACGTTTGCAAATTGCAATTAATTGTAAAATCAGATTTCCTGGTATTGTATAATTTTTTTAAAATATTTCATGCCTTTTGACATATTTTTAGTGGATTGTCACAGTTTCGTTATTTAACCAAATTTAATTAAATTCCGTATGATCGTAGATAAAAATTTGCAGATTCCATAATAATGGTATGATTTTCCGTGGTCTATTTAATTTATATTTTAATGTTACATGCATTTTTATCGCCAGCGGTACATGATATTGACGTCAATTTTTTGTTAAGCACTAACACAGAATTTATGGAAAATTCGTTGAAAAACGAACGTGAAATTCGACTGAAAATTAGTCAAAATGCATTAAATATCATATATAAGAAAAGTATCAATAATATACTAAAACGAACATTCTTAAAAGTGTACAATATAGCGATTCCCCCTAATAAAAAGCTATTCCTTCGTTCGCGGTACCGCCAGGTGGTCGCTCTCACTGCCTTGAATGTTGCTCATATGACGTCACAATGCTTCGAAGCCAAACCGGAAGTTGCGTTGATTGTTTTTCAAACAGGTGCAAATGGGCAAATTTCGATCTTAAATATCTCGAAGATTTCTGGATCGATTTTCATAATTATTTTTTTTGTTTTTGTTGGATTAAAATTTTCTTTCTGAATAAAGGAAGGAACATTTCCATTACACTACCTCTTTAAGCTTGAAAAAGCCACCTTGTGTCTTAGAATGTTCATATTAACGCATAACGTATATTTCAGTATTATCAATTTTAGATAAATCATCTACGTTTAGGTTATTTTAACTTTGATTTTAATTTACATTCAAGACTTTGACGGATAGACATAGATGTTTTAACTTTACAAGACAATGAATAACTTATACTAGGATTTTTTATGTGCAAGCCCGGGCTTTTTTTTATAGAGCAAGCTACGCCCCTGCCTTAGATTAATTGATACGGATAAAGGCATAATACAGTGGAACCTCCCGAAACCGATCATGGTCGGTGCATATAATTTCGGCCGGTTTAGAGAGGGTTCGGTTTGGAGAAGTGAACCGAATACCGATCATCACGATCCGGATTTAATCGATCGGAAGTCGTTTTTTACATTAGTGCACTGCATGTATGCCTAGTGTTCGTTAAAACCGACCGATATTGATTGTTAATGTGAATGTTATCACAAAAGAGAAAATCATATGTTTAAAAGGAATGGATTACAGCAAACTTGACTTTGCTACCGCTTATAAATGTAGTTTAGTTAGTTGCGTGAATGTTCTTGGGGATGTTCTCGTCTGCAACCTAAACCTTACATACGACCGATCGCTTCCGGTTACGTCAAGAATCAAATTATATGGTCTAATTACACGATGATCAGTCGATGCCGGTCATTATATGACATAGTCATTTTCTAAAACGAATAATCAGCTTCGGCTTTCTTCATACAGATAAATTTACGTTATCCGTAGCAACGCAACAAATGTAAATAAAAAAACCGTGTAATTTGAATACGAAAACTTTCTCTTTATTTACTAGCTCTGCTTGGTTTCCTACAGTAAAACAACCGCGTGCACATGGTAGACTTCGTTAGATATCTAAACAATAGGCATGATTAAATAATTACACCACCATCTCGGGTATAATTACCGTGTACATATACCTATAGCTTTTACACCTGTATACATGCCCCAGGACATGGCATGCGACAACTATGGTACAGGTACGTGTGTATTTCACGGTCGGTTGATCAGACCTCAATGCAATCTATTGGTGTCGCTCAGGTAAGGCCGGTTTTCAGAAGTGTATTTTAGTTACATTTGACTATTCCGATCTTAAAATCGGTCCGGTATTCGGAATTGGGAGGGATCGGTTTTGGGAAGTTTTTATATACTATTAATAAAGAGGAATTCATTCCGTACATGACATCCATGTTCGGTTTCTAGAGGTGATCGGTTTTGAGAAGGTTCGGTTTTGGGAGGTTCCACTGTAACAATAAAACACAAAAATGTCCTATATGTCAATATGTATCAAACCATTTTTTAAGACCTTGCTAATCAGAGGTTACCACTCTCCTACCTTGCAAATTACCAAATCCTTTCAAAATGCCTGACATTAATTTGGAGATTAAATACCCCTACATTAAATTGTTTATAAAAATAGGATAATATAAGAATTCCAACAATCAAAAAGCAACTATTACAACCAAAAAATTTTAAAACACATGCATAGCTTGGAGAAATAAAATGACGCACATACAAATATCGCAAAACTGGACACTACTGAACTTCTAGCAATCACAGAACATGTGTAGACAAAAGCTGACCCCATAATTATTTAATAGGGGCAATTAATATTTAAGAATGAGTATGGAGTATTATTTACTTGATATAGTTGTCTGCCTTAAATCAAAATAGTAGAAACTAATTTCATGTGTGTGACTGAAAGGGAATATTAGCAGGCTCTCCTACTTCAATAGAATCAACTAGGAACCCCTTCATTCTCAAAATATTTTTAAAAAGAGGCCCAGGGCCTTACGGTCACCTGTGTTCGGTTACAGAATATAAGAAAATGTAAACTATATTGGCCCTTGCATTCCATCGGCTCTTGAAGTTGTTTAGGACTTTTGTGAGCATTTTTTCACATCTATGAAATAATGCAAAAGAAGATGTTTCAAAATTTTCAGTCATTTTAACGCCGTCTGGCCCCAATGGGCTCAGCCAGGACCAAATTCGGGCATTACGTTATAAATAAAAAAAATCTCAGTATATAGTTTCCAAACAAGTTTGAATCATTTTCTATGGAAATTGAGCAATTATGCTAAAAAATATGACCTCTCCCAGAGGAAAATCTGAGACTGCAGAAAGCTAAGAAACTCACAATTTGTATAAGGGCCTAATGACCCTCTATCTATAAAGCGTATTTGACTCACAGGAGCCCGGGGAAAATTGTACGATTTAGAATGCCGAGATGAGTTTTACGATGAATTTTGGATGATGTTGAGAGCGCCCAAGGCGCGAGATTTTGGTGTTTGGTGGGTTCTGGGTTCTCCATCGGAAAAAATCTACAATTATAGAATGGCTGAGATGAGGTTTTACGATGTATTTTGCTGAATTTGCGAAGCGCCCGAAGGCTGCGAGATTTTGTTGTTTGGGGGTTCGGGGTCTCCCCCCCCCCCCCCGAGAAAAATATAACGTTTTGGAATGACTGAGATGAGTATTTTACAGTGTATTTTGTTCATTTTAAAGCGTATCTATAACCACGGTACATTTGTCGATAATTAAAAGGTTATCTGCATTAGAAATGATAACTTGGTGAGTGTCCGTCCATACATTATGCAACCCAGCTCGATCTAACCATACCGGATTCCCCCATCGGCACATTGTTGTTGTAACTCAAAATAATAAATATTGACTTTTTACATTAATAAATGGTTTGAACATTACGTGCTTGAACGTTTTCTAGCGAAACGCACGCAGTTTGTGAAAATTTTCTAAAATGAAGAGTAAAAATTGCCAGGAGGAACCTTTTTTCGTTCAAATGTGCATTTTTTAGAAACATTTCACTCGCGGAAAAGGTGGTGTGTGTGTGTGGTGTGGTGTGTGATGTGTGGTGTGTGCTGTGATCGTGGTGTGTGATGTGTGTGTGTAGATGTGTGGTGGCTTAATGTTCTAAGCCTAGTGGTACAGCTGCTGTAGATTCAAAAATTTGTTTTTAATTGGATGAAAACGAAATAATGAATCGCTTCTTAGTTTTTCCCTTTTCATAGATGCATTATAATGTTAGACAGAAATTTTAAACCATTGTTTTTTACCCTTTTTACATTAACCTATCACGAGGCAATATACATATATGTTAGGGCATATTCATGGTATCGTGTCATACTATTGCATTACGAGCAGTCAATCTTCTTGAAACATTTCAAATATCAATGAGATTTTTAAATAGTCTTCAAAAATTAACTCCCGCTTTACTTTCGATGTAAAAGGCCCTCTGTGGTCTCGTTCTGTACTAATATATGCTATGCACAGACTCGCGCACGCGCGTCCAACAGGTTAGTAACGCGTGCTCGTCCGTGCGTTGTAATGTGTAATTTCTTCAGTAAAATTCCAAATCAAACAAAAGGGAAGCTACGCTGTATAACATACCGATAATAGATTGATACACTGTAGCTTTCATTTTGGTAAAAAAAGTGGTGACTGGGATCAGATGTATCATGCACACAAGGTACATGTGGTTTTAGGAGATATTATTCCTTTACCAATATTTAAACTGACATTAATAAATATTAGTTGGTAGAAAACAACGTTAGCTACCTGCCAACCATGAAGCATAACAGTGTAACTACAATTCTAATCATTCGTGATTGTAGTTCACCAGCACGTAGCTCCTTTTGATATATCCATATTCAGTATATTGTGGCTTAAATTTCACTAGAGAGTATACACAATAAACTTTACCATATCCACATACAAGCGGCATAAATCATAGACGAAGCCACGTCATATGACATAATAATGCTGACATAACCTGGATTTTGGATGCTTCGCCCGGGCGCGCCGAGCCGTGCCATAGCATAATGCAACTCGGAAGGTATCAAATGCAACCTAAAGTTTAATCAGTGTGACCCTCAGGAGAACGCCCACACAACATGTAATTTCGCTTTACAATCCGGAAACAGAGTGGTATAAGTTACTTCAAATAGAAGCAGTGGACAAAGCCGATTCTGGAGAAGGAGAATAGAGTTGGAGTAAGACTATACAACTAAAGATCTCGATGAAATCTAAAAGTTTCAAGAAAGTAGCCGTTGACGCAGACTAATGCAATAAGTAGTCAATCTGGAAACAAACGGCTGGACATATATGATGGAACGGGAGTGAGCGCGAGTGAATATCTCAAAACATATATGTATATGCCCGTGGATATTAATGGTAAAAAGGGGAAAAAACAATGGTTTAAAAAGTTTCTGGATCTAACGATTAAATGCACTATGAAAAGGCCAAAAACCTAGAACCGATTCATTATTTTTAGTTCATCCATATTAAAAAACAAATTTTGATATCATACAACAGCATGTAACCACTACGCTTTTAAACATTAAGCCACACACACCACACACACAACCACACACACACACACACACCACACCCACAACACACACACACACACACAAACACTACACCAACCACCTATTTCCGCCGCAGTGAAAAAATGTCATAAAATGGCACAAATTAGAGAGAAAAAGGTTCCTCCTGGCCCAATTTTACTCTCATTATATAAAAATTTTACCAACTGGCGTGCGGAGAGTTTTTACCCGAGTTCATCATAATACGGGTATTCAAATAAGCCGAGCGTAATGTTCACAATACCGCTTAGATAAATTAAAAAGGATCAGGAATAATTTTTGGAGAATATTTGTGGAGAGTACTTTACACAACGAATGTGCGCGATAGTCGGTTGGAATACTCCCGCGGTTAATCGTGTCGAGACTTCCCCCATACAAATGAAGTGGCTGGTTGCATCAATAATGGCGGGATGTATAGACGACACTCACCAATACATCTAAATGCACGATACCTTATAATCGAACTACTTACATCGTAGCTTTAAAGGACATCACAGCTTATAAACACATGAACAAAATACACTGTACAAAAACTTCATCACTCAGTCATTCCCAACAACACGCGTATATTTTATCTTTTCGGGGGTCGCCATAACCAGACAAGAATCTAATCTGATGGACTTAACCATATGTAGCATGGGACGGGAGAAGACCCCGGACCCCCAACCCAAAACCAAAATCTCGACACCTTACGGAGAAGAGACCAGCGTCAGTCCCGCCCTCAGTGTCTATCAATTCCAGCGACCAAAGTATTAACTCCCCGGTAAAAACTAACACACCCGACATACCCCTATTTGCTACAATTGTCAGATTTTTTGCCCCACGTTCGATAGAAGACAAACCCTAGAATGCACCCCACCGGTGCCCAAAAAACCAGCCAATCTCGACGCCTTGCCGGCTCTCCAAACCACTCATCAAAATTCATTCGTTAACAACTCATCTCTGGGCATTCTAGATAAACTACCGCTCCAGAACAAAGTTTCCCCTGCGGATCTTGCGCGTTGTGGTGCTACGAAGAATAAAATGTGCCTAGAGAAATTGGACAGACTGTGTGAGTAGAATAAGAGCGTCATATAGCGCGCACCCTTTAAACAAATGTGTGAATTCTCTTAGCTCTGCAGCTCAGCATATTTCCTCTGGGAGTAGGTCACACTGGAGCGGATGTCAACTTGCTCTAATATCCAATAAGAAAAATGATTCAAACTTGAGTTTGGAACATAAATACTGAGATTTTTTATCTTCTATAACGTAAATAATGCCCCGAAAATTGGGTCCTGCGCCTGAAGCCCATGCGGAGCCAGACGGGTGTTTTTAAAATGACTGAAATTTTGGAAAATCTTTCTTATGTGCATCTATTCAAGAATGCCTGAAACAAAAGATGCTTCAACAGATACAGTCCTAACGAACCATACCTCAAGAGATAGCCCCCGAGAGAGTCTTCGGTGGCATACATTATCATAGAGACTGCGTATAGATTAGCTGGTCGCGCCTACTAGTACCTCATAATCAGTCAGATAATTCTATAATCTTCTGTAATACGCAACCCACTCACAGCGTGAATCCTCGTAAAGACCACATACTGGCCATCCTTTCTTTCAAGACCAAAAATAATATACTAGAGTAGAAGCGTGAGTTTTACCACTGATTCCCTAGGTGCATGTGTGGATCTCTAATTTGGAGCATAACAAGTAACAGCGAGTAGAGTATGCCTGCTCGTGAATATTCCAGCTATTTCTATTCAGTCCCTTCACACAACAATAAATTCGAGTCTGCTCTGACTCTATGACTGATTTGAATTTAGCGATGACATACGCTATATACAAAGTTAAAAATGAACTTAACTAACCCTAATATCCCAACTTCATCAAGAACAACTATTATTCAATTTGCCTATTTATAGAAGTAATTTATGTGGGGTCAGGGCTTTTAGTACTATATAATAATTGCTATCTACAGTTTGAGTATGCGTAATTCTGTGTATAGTCATCTGGACTATGAAGTGTTTCATGTATAGGATTTTCCAAGTCTTTATGAATTACCATAATATTCCACCCAATATATTATTTTAAAAGCACGAAACATACAGTTCCATCTATTATCTATAGTTACTGTCGCGCCTTATCATATTACTTAATTAAGTATCTCACACATATGCACACTGCATTACATGAATTAGTGTTAATACTAAAAATATATCAGTGCTTGTAGTTAAACATGTTTAGTTCATCAGAATCTTGTCATTAAATCCAGGACCTCATATTGATTTATCCATTAAAATTGCTGAAACAGTCTAATCTCACACTTTTGATGTAATATTTCATGAGGGGTACCTAAATCTTCTCTACCTTAAAGTAGTCAGACAATTTGAAAAAGAGCATTTTATATTGGGATTAATTTGGCAGCAAACTACTAGGTGATGAGAGAGAATATTATATGCTTAGGACTGAAACACTCATCGCACAACACGAAATATCCCAAACTCTAGAATAATAAACCAAAATCATTTTCTGATAATATTCATAGGCTAGATAGAAAACCGACTGGGCATAGGAGGCTCTGGAAATAACTATTATTGAGAGTAAAAACTATAAACACTAAAGAGAAGGAAGACTTCATGGAACCATGGATACGGGAGCATCATCTGGTTGATATTTCATCTAATCAATAAGACAAAAAAATATATTAGGAGTTCCTGCTAATAATTATCATAGACCCCTGAATCAAAATGGTAGAATAATCTGAATAAGCTTATGATACCGACGTATTCCTTGCATACACGTCATTAACTAAACAAAACTATATATACCAATAGCGTATCAACTGATATTATTAGATAACTGGTGACTATAAATGTAAACAGTTAAACAATATTCCTGACAACCACATAGGTATAAAGCAGACTAATTAAACAAAATTAATCGTCCACCAGTATAATCAATGAACCTACAAGGTAACTGATTACTTACTTATCCACTGCTATCGATTGGAGGTGAACTCACTTCTTTTCACTAATAAACATTAATCTACTTTAGCAAACTACCTATATTTTATAGACGGAGAGCTTTTTAACCAACCCAATTATGCAAGTGATCACTACAGTTATTCCATTTTACTTGTTATTACAACTTACATATCTCTGTATTCAAACAAAAATTTATAAAGAAAACAAAGCCTATCATAAATCAAATACTCTTACATACGAACTTCAATGCAAAAATTTTTTACATAACCAGATGAATATTCACATATCAATCAATGTTAATAACATGGAGCTACCACTAGGAGTTCTATTAGTAAAGATATACACAAAACCTTGACATCTAAGCATAGAAAATTCATACATATGAACGAACTCTATCACATAATAATAACTGATACATAAATGAATGAACACAATATCAACGATCCAGTAGATCTGTATACTACCTATGACATAACCAATGAAGTGCTGCTACCAGTATTTCCATAAATCTCGCTAAAACATTAACTGTCTACCTGCACCCTGGCGATTATGTAATTAAAACCCACTGAGGTAATTGTTATAAAAAAAAGATGAACCAATAATAAAGACAAAGTGTTAGCAAAAAGAGAATACAGTCATTACAATTACTAAGAGTCCAGGATAAATTACTATACTAACCAGAATTTCCGATTCTGGGGGAAAACCTTAGCAATAGTTTAGAAATAGAAGTCTTCATAGATTATAATATCCGAACTGAAAAAAATAAACCATTTCGACTAAACTAAAAAATCCCTTCAAGTATCAGTACCGAGATTATTCCTTATCTCCATAAAATTAAAATTGTCATAAAATGGGTCTTTTTGATGTGAATAGTAATCAGAATTATTTTAAATAATATATATGTGCAATCTCACGACAACAATCACGGGTTACTAGCACTAATAAAGCTAGGAACTCGAGATAATACATGTTTATGTTTATTATTGAGAGAGTCAACAGTTCTGATAATGCTAACCCTCCATTATTTTGAGACAATTATATATATACTATTTGTGTCTAACTTAGATGTCGAATAATTACAATGCATTTCAATCCCTGACCTAATTTGAATAAAAGTACCACGCGATGTAGAGTTGCTTAAACGTCATTCTCCAAAATAACACTATGCGATGTTCTAGTGCAATAGATAATATATACCTGACATTCCAATTCTGACTATAACTTTAAGAGATTAAATCAACAAATACTATACTTTAGCGAAAATAACTCAACCAAACACCATTGTTGAGTGGTGAAAATAAACAAAAAATAATACCTTCAGCTCTCTCTCACGATTATTAGGTACGTAAATATCTCGTATTGTTCTAGATTTTTGGAGAACAGGAAGTTTATGCATAAAAGATCAACATTGATTTAAGTCCTATAAAGAAAAAAAATAAAGGGTATTTCGCTCAACTGTAGTCAATAATTAATGCCAAGACAACAATGGACTGGACCAATATATAAATAGATCAGAGTCAACATTTTAAAATAAGAGCGCACTACAACCTTTGGTCCCTTCTTAATTAGCGACACTACCTTATCTCTTTATGGCTATACTTCTACTGAGTACTTCGTAAATTAAAACATTATTAGAAACTGGAGTTAGACTTTAAATCTACCCATAAATATTATTCATTAGAGTCCTGAAAACAGCTGA
>SAYR01004446.1:0-30915 GCA_004382745.1 Argopecten irradians irradians
ACTTAACTGTCTATGTGCGGTATGATATATAAAATACCTAACTGTCTATGTACGGTATGATATATAACACCCCTAACTGTCTATGTGCGGTATGATATATAACAACACCTAACTGTCTATGTACAGTATGATATATAACAACACCTAACTGTCTATGTACAGTATGATATATAACACACGTAACTGTATATGTACAGTATGATATATAACAACACCTAACTGTCTATGTACAGTATGATATATAACATACTTAACTGTCTATGTATGGTATGATATATAACATACCTAACTGTCAATGTACGGTATGATATATAACACACTTAACTGTCTAGGTATGGTATGATATATAACATACCTAACTGTCTATGTATGGTATGATATATAACATACCTAACTGTCTATGTACGGTATGATATATAACAACACCTAACTGTCTATGTACGGTATGATATATAACACACATAAATGTCTATGTACGGTATGATATATAACATACCTAACTGTCTATGTACAGTATGATATATAACATACCTAAATGTCTATGTACGGTATGATATATAACAACACCTAACTGTCTATGTACGGTATGATATATAACACACCTAACTGTCTATTTATAATATGATATATAACAACCCCTAACTGTTTATGTATGGTATGATATATAACACACCTAACTGTTTATGTAGGGTAAGATATACAACACACCTAAATGTCTATGTACGGTATGATATATAACACACCTAACTGTCTATGTGCGGTATGATATATAACAACACCTAACTGTCTATGTACGGTATGATATATAACATACCTAACTGTCTATGTACAGTATGATATATAACATAGCTAACTGTCTATGTATGGTTTGATATATAACATAGCTAACTGTCTATGTATGGTTTGATATATCACATACTTAACTGTCTATGTACAGTATGATATATAACATACTTAACTGTCTATGTACGGTATGATATATAACAACTCTTAACTCTTTATGTACGATATGATATATAACATACTTAACTGTCTATGTACGGTATGATATATAACATACCTAACTGTCTATGTACGGTATGATATATAACATGCCTAACTGTCTATGTACGGTATGATATATAACAACACCTAACTGTCTATGTACAGTATGATATATAACAACTCTTAACTGTTTATGTGCGGTATGATATATAACATACCTAACTGTCTATGTACGGTATGATATATAACAACACCTAACTGTCTATGTACAGTATGATATATAACAACTCTTAACTGTTTATGTACGATATGATATAAAACATACTTAACTGTCTATGTACAGTATGATATATAACATACTTAACTGTCTATGTACAGTATGATATATAACACAGCTAACTGTCTATGTGCGGTATGATATATAACAACACCTAACTGTCTATGTACGGTATGATATATAACAACTCTTAACTGTTTATGTACGATATGATATATAACAACACCTAATTGTCTATGTACGGTATGATATATAACATACTTAACTGTCTATGTACAGTATGATATATAACATACTTAACTGTCTATGTGCGGTATGATATATAACATACCTAACTGTCAATGTACGGATATGATATATAACATACCTAACTGTCTATGTACGGTATGATATATAACACACTTAACTGTCTATGTACGGTATGATATATAACATACCTAACTGTCTATGTACGATATGATATATAACATACCTAACTGTCTTTGTACGGTATGATATATAACATACCTAACTGTCTATGTACGGTATGATATATAACAACTCCTAACTGTTTATGTACGATATGATATATAACATACCTAACTGTCTATGTACGGTATGATATAAAACATACCTAACTGTCTATGTACGGTATGATATATAACAACACCTAACTGTCTATGTACGGTATGATATATAACAACTCCTAACTGTTTATGTACGATATGATATATAACAACTCCTAACTGTTTATGTACGATATGATATATAACATACCTAACTGTCTATGTACGGTATGATATATAACATACCTAACTGTCTATGTACAGTATAATATATAACAACACCTAACTGTCTATGTACGGTATGATATATAACAACTCCTAACTGTTTATGTACGATATGATATATAACAACTCCTAACTGTTTATGTACGATATGATATATAACAACCCCTAACTGTCTATGTACGGTATGATATATAACAAACCTAACAGTCTATGTACGGTATGATATATAACAACACCTAACTGTCTTTGTACGGTATGATATATAACATACCTAACTGTCTCTGCACGGTATGATATATAACATACCTAACTGTCTATGCACGGTATGATATATAACAACACCTAACTGTCTATGTACAGTATGATATATAACATGCCTAACTGTCTATGTACGGTATGATATATAACAACACCTAACTGTCTATGTGCGGTATGATATATAACAACACCTAACTGTCTATGTACGGTATGATATATAACACACCTAACTGTCTATGTACGGTATGATATATAACACACCTAACTGTCTATGTACGGTATGATATATAACACACCTAACTGTCTATGTACGGTATGATATATAACACACCTAACTGTCTATGTACGGTATGATATATAACACACCTAACTGTCTATGTACGGTATGATATATAACACACCTAACTGTCTATGTACGGTATGATATATAACACACCTAACTGTCTATGTACGGTATGATATATAACACACCTAACTGTCTATGTACGGTATGATATATAACACACCTAACTGTCTATGTACGGTATGATATATAACACACCTAACTGTCTATGTACGGTATGATATATAACACACCTAACTGTCTATGTACGGTATGATATATAACACACCTAACTGTCTATGTACGGTATGATATATAACACACCTAACTGTCTATGTACGGTATGATATATAACACACCTAACTGTCTATGTACGGTATGATATATAACACACCTAACTGTCTATGTACGGTATGATATATAACACACCTAACTGTCTATGTACGGTATGATATATAACACACCTAACTGTCTATGTACGGTATGATATATAACACACCTAACTGTCTATGTACGGTATGATATATAACACACCTAACTGTCTATGTACGGTATGATATATAACACACCTAACTGTCTATGTACGGTATGATATATAACACACCTAACTGTCTATGTACGGTATGATATATAACACACCTAACTGTCTATGTACGGTATGATATATAACACACCTAACTGTCTATGTACGGTATGATATATAACACACCTAACTGTCTATGTACGGTATGATATATAACACACCTAACTGTCTATGTACGGTATGATATATAACACACCTAACTGTCTATGTACGGTATGATATATAACACACCTAACTGTCTATGTACGGTATGATATATAACACACCTAACTGTCTATGTACGGTATGATATATAACACACCTAACTGTCTATGTACGGTATGATATATAACACACCTAACTGTCTATGTACGGTATGATATATAACACACCTAACTGTCTATGTACGGTATGATATATAACACACCTAACTGTCTATGTACGGTATGATATATAACACACCTAACTGTCTATGTACGGTATGATATATAACACACCTAACTGTCTATGTACGGTATGATATATAACAACACCTAACTGTCTATGTACGGTATGATATATAACACACCTAACTGTCTATGTACGGTATGATATATAACACACCTAACTGTCTATGTACGGTATGATATATAACACACCTAACTGTCTATGTACGGTATGATATATAACACACCTAACTGTCTATGTACGGTATGATATATAACACACCTAACTGTCTATGTACGGTATGATATATAACACACCTAACTGTCTATGTACGGTATGATATATAACAACACCTAACTGTTTATGTACGGTATGATATATAACACCCCTAACTGTCTATGTACGGTTTGATACATAACACACCTAACTGTCTATTTATAATATGATATATAACAACCCCTAACTGTTTATGTACGGTATGATATATAACATACCTAACTGTCTATTTATAATATGATATATAACATACCTAAATGTCTATGTACGGTATGATATATAACATACCTAACTGTCTATGTACGGTATGATATATAACAACACCTAACTGTCTATGTACGGTATGATATATAACAACACCTACCTGTCTATGTACGGTATGATATATAACAACACCTAACTGTTTATGTACGATATGATATATAACACACCTAACTGTCTATGTACGGTATGATATATAACATACCTAACTGTCTATGTACGGTATGATATATAACAACCCCTAACTGTCTATGTACGGTATGATATATAACAACACCTAACTGTCTATGTACGGTATGATATATAACAACACCTAACTGTCTATGTACGGTATGATATATAACAACCCCTAACTGTCTATGTACGGTATGATATATAACAACCCCTAACTGTCTATGTACGGTATGATATATAACAACCCCTAACTGTCTATGTACGGTATGATATATAACAACCCCTAACTGTCTATGTACGGTATGATATATAACATACCTAACTGTCTATGTACGGTATGATATATAACAACACCTAACTGTCTATGTACGGTATGATATATAACATACCCAACTGTCTATGTACGGTATGATATATAACAACTCCTAACTGTTTATGTACGATATGATATATAACATACCTAACTGTCTATGTACGGTATGATATATAACAACCCCTATCTGTCTATGTACAGTATGATATATAACAACCCCTAACTGTCTAAATACGGTATGATATATAACACACGTAACTGTCTATGTACGGTATGATATATAACAACACCTAACTGTCTATGTACGGTATGATATATAACATCTCCTAACTGTCTATCTATGGTGTACTATGTTTTATATGAAGTTGCATTGTGTATTTATTTCATACTTTTCACAGCTTTGTGGCGATATGGAGCAGCCTTTTGTAACAGTTTCCTTATTTTTGGTGTTTACTACTTCGTTGAAATACCAACTGCTCTAGAAAATGCCATGACGTCCAGCACTGTAAGTGTCGTGTAACTTATACACAGCAAATTAATACTATTCATGTTAGAAATATTATGGGAACTGGAAATTATAGCCTTCTTTAAGTATAAACAGGTTTGTTGTAAATATATATTGTTGTCTTAATTCTCTCGCATAATTTCAATAATAATGAGATAAACAAATAACGCTCAAATTGTCTTATTTCATTTTCATTCTTCACATCGAAATTAAATCTTACAATAAAGCGACCATATAACTGACCATACAGAGGCTGATAAATTATATTCAGGGGAACATATGTTACTGATCATACAGGGGCTGTTAAATTATATTAAGGGGAACATATGTTACTGATCATACAGGGGCTGTTAAATTATATTAAGGGGAACATGTGTTACTGATCATACAGGGGCTGTTAAATTGTATTTCGGGGAACATATGTTACTGATCATACAGGGGCTGTTACATTGTATTTCGGGGAACATATGTTACTGATCATACAGGGGCTGTTAAATTATATTCAGGGGAACATATGTTACTGATCATGCAGGGGCTGTTAAAATATATTAAGGGGAACATATGCAACTGATCATACAGGGGCTGTTAAATTAAATTAAGGAGAACATATATTACTGATCATACAGAGGCTGTTAAATTATATTCAGGGGAACATATGTTATTGATCATACAGAGGCTGTTAAATTATATTCAGGGGAACATATGTTACTGATCATACAGGGGCTGTTACATTGTATTTCGGGGAACATATGTTACTGATCATAAAGGGGCTGTTAAATTATATTTAGGGGAATATATGTTAATGATCATACAGGGGCTGTTAAATTATATTTAGGAGAACATATGTTACTGATCATACAGCGGCTGTTAAATTATATTTAGGGGAATATATGTTACTGATCATACAGGGGCTCTTAAATTATATTTAGGGGAACATATGCTACTGATCATGCAGGGGCTGTTAAATTATATTTAGGGGAATATATGTTACTGATCATACAGGGGCTGTTAAATTGTATTTAGGGGAATATATGTTACTGATCATACAGGGGCTGTTAAATTATATTTAGGGGAACATATGTTACTGATCATACAGGGGCTGTTAAATTATATTTAGGGGAATATATGTTACTGATCATGCAGGGGCTCTTAAATAATATTTAGGGGAACATATATTACTAATCATGCAGGGGCTGTTAAATTATATTTAGGGGAACATATGTTATTGATCTTACAGGGGCTGTTAGATTATATTAAGGGGAACATATGCAACTGATCATACAGGGGCTGTTAAATTATATTTCGGGTAACATATGCTACTGATCATACAGGGGCTGTTACATTGTATTTAGGGGAACATATGTTACTGATCATACAGGGGCTGTTAAATTATATTTACAAGAACATATGTTACTGATCATACAGGGGCTGTTAAATTGTATTTAGGGGAACATATGCTACTGATCATACAGGGGCTGTTAAATTATATTAAGGGGAACATATGTTACTGATCATACAGGGGCTGTTAAATTATATTTACAGGAACATATGTTACTGATCATACAGGGACTGTTGAATTATATTTAGGGGAACATATATTACTGATCATACAGGGACTGTTAAATTGTATTTAGGGGAACATAGGTAACTTATCATATAGGGGCTGTTAAATTGTTTTCGGGAGAAAATCCGTTAGTGATCATTCAGGGACTGTTTAAATGTGTTTAGGAGAACATCTGTTACTGATCATACAGGAATTGTTAAAATGTATTAAGGAGAACATATGTTACTGATCATACAGAGGCTGTTAAAATGTATTTAGGAGAACATCTGTTACTGATTATACAGGGACTGTTAAAATATATTTAGGAGAACATCTGTTACTGATCATACACGGACTGTTAAAATATATTTACGAGAACACATGTTATTGAGTATACAGTTAATATTAAAATGTATTCAGGAGGACATTTGTCACTTATTGTACAGGGACTGTTAAAATGTGTTTAGGAGCACATCTGTTACTGATCATACAGGGATTGTTAAAATGTATTGAGGAGAACATCCGTTACTACTCATACAGGGGCTGTTAAAATGTATTTAGGAGAACATCTGTTTCTGATCATACAGGGATTGTTAAAATGTATTGAGGAGAACATCCGTTACTACTCATACAGGGGCTGTTAAAATGTATTTAGGAGAACATCTGTTACCTATTGTACAGACACTGTTAAAATTTGTTAAGGAGAACATCTGTTACTTATTGTACAGGGGCTGTTAAAATGTATTTAGGAGAACATCTGTTACTTATTGTACAGTGACTGTTAAAATGTATTTAGGAGAACATCTGCTACTGATCATACAGGGACTGTTAAAATGTATTTAGGAGAACATCTGCTACTGATTATACCGGGAATGTTAAAATGTATTTAGGATAACATCTGCTACTGATCATACAGGGACTGTTAAAATGTATTTAGGAGAACATCTGCTACTGATCATACAGGGACTGTTAAAATGTATTTAGGAGAACATCTGTCACCTATTGTACAGGGACTGTTAAAATGTATTTAGGAGAACATCTGTTACTTCTTGTACAGGGGCTGTGAAAATGTATTTAGGAGAACATCTGTTACTTATTGTACAGGGAATGTTAAAATGTATTTAGGAGAACATCTGTTACTTATTGTACAGTGACTGTTAAAATGTATTTAGGAGAACATCTGTTACTTATTGTACAGGGACTGTTAAAATGTATTTAGGAGAACATCTGTTACTTATTGTACAGGGACTGTTAAAATGTGTTTAGAAGAACATCTGTTACTTATTGTACAGGGGCTGTGAAAATGTATTTAGGAGAACATCTGTTACGGATCATACAGGGACTGTTAAAATGTATTTAGGAGAACATCTGTCTTTATTGTACAGGGACTGTTAAAATGTATTTAGTAAAACATCCGTTACTGATCATACAGGGACTGTTAAAATGTATTTAGGAGAACATTTGTTTCTTATTGTACATGGGCTGTTAAATGTATTTAGGAGAACATCTGTTACTTATTGTACAGTGACTGTTAAATGGTATTTAGGAGAACATCTGTTACTTAGTGTACAGTAACTGTTCAAAGGCATTTAGGAGAACATCCGTTACTGATCATACAGGGACTGTTAAAATGTATTTAGGAGAACATCTGTTACTTATTGTACAAGGACTGTTAAAATGTATTTAGGAGAATATCCGTTACTGATCATAAAGGGACTGTTAAAATGTATTTAGGAGAACATCTGTTACTTATTGTACAGTAACTGTTCAAATGTAATTAGGAGAACATCTGTTACTTATTGTACAAGGACTGTTAAAATGTATTTAGGAGAACATCCGTTACTGATCATACAGGGACTGTTAAAATGTATTTAGGAGAACATATGTTACTGATTATACCGGGACTGTTAGATGTATTTAGGAGAACATATGTTACTGATTGTACAGGGACTGTTAAAATGTATTTAGGAGAACATCTGTTACTTATTGTACAGGGACTGTTAAAATGTGTTTAGAAGAACATCTGTTACTTATTGTACAGGGGCTGTGAAAATGTATTTAGGAGAACATCTGTTACGGATCATACAGGGACTGTTAAAATGTATTTAGGAGAACATCTGTCTTTGTTGTACAGGGACTGTTAAAATGTATTTAGGAGAACATTTGTTTCTTATTGTACATGGGCTGTTAAATGTATTTAGGAGAACATCTGTTACTTATTGTACAGTGACTGTTAAATGGTATTTAGGAGAACATCTGTTACTTAGTGTACAGTAACTGTTCAAAGGCATTTAGGAGAACATCCGTTACTGATCATAAAGGGACTGTTAAAATGTATTTAGGAGAACATCTGTTACTTATTGTACAGTGACTGTTGAAATGTATTTAGGAGAACATCTGTTACTGATCATAAAGGGACTGTTAAAATGTATTTAGGAGAACATCTGTTACTGATTATACCGGGACTGTTAAAATGTATTTAGGAGAACATCTGCTACTGATCATACAGGGACTGTTAAAATGTATTTAGGAGAACATCTGCTACTGATCATACAGGGACCGTTAAAATGTATTTAAGAGAACATCTGCTACTGATCATACAGGGACTGTTAAAATGTATTTAGGAGAACATCTGTCACCTATTGTACAGGGACTGTTAAAATGTATTTAGGAGAACATCTGTTACTTATTGTACAGGGGCTGTTAAAATGTATTTAGGAGAACATATGTTACTTAATGTACAGGGACTGTTAAAATGTATTTAGGAGAACATCTGTTACTTAGTGTACAGTAACTGTTCAAAGGCATTTAGGAGAACATCCGTTACTGATCATACAGGGACTGTTAAAATGTATTTAGGAGAACATATGTTACTTATTGTACAGTAACTGTTCAAAGGTATTTAGGAGAACATCCGTTACTGATCATACAGGGACTGTTAAAATGTATTTAGGAGAACATATGTTACTGATTATACCGGGACTGTTAGATGTATTTAGGAGAACATATGTTACTGATTGTACCGGGACTGTTAGATGTATTTAGGAGAACACAGAGCCTTATAACACAGGTGTACATTCTATACCTATTTGTGCTAAATTGTTTAATTTATTGACAGAATTCCAACCTCGTCTCCAACACCACAAAGAACCAGCCTCATTGTACAGTATGCCTAGGTCTCGGAGAGGTCCGTTATAATCTACTATTCTCTGTTACCAGATGGACGTAAGTCAGAAAAAACAGCATTATTGCTTTAAAACGAAATAATTGTTGAATGGGAATAAAAGATAATTTTGTACGAACTTAATATGATATTTCGAGGGTACGGAATATTATTGCGTGCAAACCAATTAACTAATTGCCACCTGCAAAAGAAAATATAATTTTGACCTTATTGTCAAATGTTGCATTTTGCTAAACAAAATTCATATCAATATTCTTTGTGTTTTTTCATTAAAAGTAATTTTGTGTTTACATTGATTTATAAAATATATCAATTAAGCATTGATGTTACTATTTTTTAACTTCATCGGGGTATGAAAGAAATTTAATTTGCAAACTGTGTGAATCCGCGTAGCGGATTCTCACAAAAGTTTGCAAACAAAATTTATTTCATAACCCGATGAAGTTAAAAAATAGTGACATCAATACTTATAATTAATTTTATACTCTATTTGATAAAATGACGTATATTTAAATGTAACATTATAGTGGTTTTTCAAGGGATTCTTTTTTCCGAATCAATACGCAACGTCAATGTCTCTATTGTGACGTCACGATAACGTCGGGGTTTCGCGCAATTCTTGGATTTTTTTTTTCATAGTGGTATGCAAAAAAAATATTGGCCAATCAGAAAGCCAGATTTGGTATGAAAACAAAGAAAAATTAATTATTAGCTTGTGCTAATTGAATTTCTATATTTTCATTAAAACTGTTTACATGTATCCATTATTCCTATTTCTAAAATTAATTGACTTTTTATTGAAAAAGACAGCGTTTGTTGTAATATGATTGTACACAATAAATGTATTAAATCTGTATCTAGGATATAAAAGCGCACATACAATGCTAAATTGAATATATGCATTATGCTATAATAAATTGAATACACACATTATAATAATATTAGTTACACTGATTATTTAGTTGAATGCAATCATTATCTTGTTTGTTATGTCCCTTCCCAACCAACGCACGATAATTAAAATTAATATCTACAAAATTGGAATATACAAATACTTAATAGAGTATTAAGAAGCTGGATACATTCTTGTTGCGTAACAAATAGACGATAAATACGTGTTTGTTTGTTTAGGCATAGTTACATGCAGTATAGATAAATACGTATTTGTTTGTTCAGACATAGTTACATGCAGTATAAATCTTTGAAATATCGGCTCGGTGTTATTTTTTAGGAAAGCACCAATATAGATATTTCATGCTGAATTCGGAAATAAGGTGGTAGTTTTTAGCAGTAGTATAAAAAGTTATAAAATTAGTAACATATTTCAGGAATCAAATCTGATGATTAGAAAGTACAATTTAGCTGTGAAAAACAAACACAATGTATCTAAAATATTTAACTCAGAATCTCATAATGTATCTCTTATTTAATGACTGAAATACCTTCACATCGCAAATACTTCACTCTAGAAGTACACATATATATATGTGTAGTATCTTTTAACATATTGGTACGGATTAATACATACACAGTAAACAGAAAAATTGTTTGTTATCGTGACATTATCACGATTCAAATATTGATTATCTATTTCATTAAGTTTTTAACCTTAGGTTTATCTATTTTCCATATTCTGTTATTACCTGTATTATCTGTATTACAGTGCCATGGTTATCGGCCTACCATCCTTAGGTGTATCTATCTACCATATTCTGTTATTACCTGTATTATCTGTTACAGTGCAATGGTTATCGGCCTACCATCCTTAGGTGTATCTATCTACCATATTCTGTTATTACTTGTATTATCTGTTACAGTGCAGTGGTTATCGACCTACAATCCTTAGGTGTATCTGTCTACCATATTCAGTTATTACCTGTATTATCTGTTACAGTGCAGTGTTTATCGGCCTACCACCCTGAGGTGTATCTATCTACCATATTCTGTTATTACTTGTATTATCTGTTACAGTGCAGTGGTTATCGACCTACAATCCTTAGGTGTATCTGTCTACCATATTCAGTTATTACCTGTATTATCTGTTACAGTGCCATAGTTATCGGCCTACCATCCTGAGGTGTATCTATCTACAATATTCTGTTATTACCTGTATTATCTGTTACAGTGCAGTGGTTATCGACCTACCATCCTTAGGTGTATCTATCTACCATATTCAGTTATTACCTGTATTATCTGTTACAGTGCCATAGTTATCGACCTACCATCCTTATGTGTATCTATCTACCATATTCTGTTATTACCTGTATTATCTGTTACAGTGCCATAGTTATCGACCTACCATCCTTAGGTGTATCTATCTACCATATTCTGTTATTACCTGTATTATCTGTTACAGTGCAGTGTTTATCGACCTACCATCCTGAGGTGTATGTATCTACCATATTCTGTTATTACCTGTATTATCTGTTACAGTGCAGTGGGTATCGACCTACCATCCTTAGGTGTATATATCTACCATATTCTGTTATTACCTGTATTATCTGTTACAGTGCCATAGTTATCGACCTACCATCCTTAGGTGTATCTATCTACCATATTCTGTTATTACCTGTATTATCTGTTACAGTGCCATGGTTATCGACCTACCATCCTTAGGTGTATCTATCTACCATATTCTGTTATTACCTGTATTATCTGTTACACTGCAGTGGTTATCGACCTTCCTTCCTTAGTTTTATCTATCTACCATATTCTGTTATTACCTGTATTATCTGTTACAGTGCAGTGGTTATCGACCTACCATCCTGAGGTGTATCTATCTACCATATTCTGTTATTACCTGTATTATCTGTTACAGTGCAGTGGTTATCGGCCTACCATCCTGAGGTTTATCTATCTACCATATTCTGTTATTACCTGTATTATCTGTTACAGTGCCATGGTTATCGGCCTACCATCCTTAGGTGTATCTATCTACCATATTCTGTTATTACCTGTATCATCTGTTACAGTGCAGTGGTTGTCGACCTACCATCCTGAGCTGTATCTATCTACCAGATTCTGTTATTACCTGTATTTTCTGTTACAGTACAGTGGTTATCGGCCTACCATCCTGATGTGTATCTATCTACCATATTCTGTTATTACCTGTTTCATCTGTTACAGTGCAGTGATTATCTACATACCAGCCATATGTGTGTCTATCTACCATATTTTGTTATTACATGTATTATCTGTTACAGTGCAGTGGTTATCGACCTACCATCGTCAGGTGTATCTATCTACCATACTCTCTTATTACCTGTATTAAATGTTACAGTGCAGTGATTATCGGCCTACCATCGTTAGGTGTATCTATCTACCAAATTCTGTTATTACCTGTATTATCTGTTACAGTACAGTGGTTATCGGCCTACCATCCTTAGGTGTATCTATCTACCATATTCTGTTATTACCTGTATTATCTCTTACAGTGCAGTGGTTATCGACCTTCATTCCTTAGTTTTATCTATCTACCATATTCTGTTATTACCTGTATTATCTGTTACAGTGCAGTGGTTATCGACCTACCATCCTGAGGTGTATCTTTTTTCCATATTCTGTTATTACCTGTATTATCTGTTACAGTGCCATGGTTATCGAACTACCATTCTGAGGTGTATGTATCTACCATATTCTGTTATTACCTGTAATATCTGTTACAGTGCAGTGGTTATCGACCTACCATCCTTAGGTGTATATATCTACCATATTCTGTTATTACCTGTATTATCTGTTACAGTGCCATAGTTATCGACCTACCATCCTTAGGTGTATCTATCTACCATATTCTGTTATTACCTGTATTATCTGTTAAAGTGCCATAGTTATCGACCTACCATCCTTAGGTGTATCTATCTACCATATTCTGTTATTAACTGTATTATCTGTTACAGTGCCATAGTTATCGACCTACCATCCTGAGGTGTATCTATCTACCATATTCTGTTATTACCTGTATTATCTGTTACAGTGCAGTAATTATCGGCCTACCATCCGGCGTCGTTATCGACAAAATTGGTAATTGCCGTAAGTGTTTATGCTAAAAAGGATAAATTTGATAGTTGTTATCAGTTGCATTTTCGTTTCCTGTAGGTGATTGTTATAACCATTTTGTCTATTTGTTTTCCTGTAGGTGATAGTTATAACCATTTTGTCTATTTGTTTTCCTGTATGTGATAGTTATAACCATTTTGTCTATTTGTTTTCCTGTAGGTGATAGTTTTAACCATTTTGTCTATTTGTTTTCCTGTAGGTGATAGTTATAACAATATTGTCTATTTGTTTTCCTGTAGGCGATTGTTATAACCATTTTGTCTATTTGTTTTCCTGTAGGCGATAGTTATTACCATTTTGTCTATTTGTTTTCTTGTAGGTGATAGTTATAACCAATTTGTCTATTTGTTTTCCTGTAGGTGATATTTATAACCATTTTGTCTATTTGTTTTCCTGTAGGTGATAGTAATTCACCATTTTGTCTATTTGTTTTCCTATAAGTGATAGTTATACATCTTTTTGTCTATTGGTGTTCCTATAGGTGATATTTATAACCATTTTGTCTATTTGTTTTCCTGTAGGTGATAGTTATAACCATTTTGTCTATTTGTTTTCCTGTAGGCGATTGTTATAATCATTTTGTCTATTTGTTTTCCTGTAGGCGATTGTTATCACCATTTTGTCTATTTGTTTTCCTGTAGGTGATAGTAATTCACCATTTTGTCTATTTGTTTTCCTGTAGGTGATAGTTATACACCATTTTGTCTATTGGTGTTCCTAAAGGTGATAGTTTTACATCATTTTGTCTATTGGTGTTCCTATAGGTGATATTTATAACCATTTTGTCTATTGGTGTTCCTATAGGTGATAGTTATACATCACTTTGTCTATTGGTGTTCATATAGGTGATACTTATACACCTTTTGTCTATTTGCTGTTCTGTAGGTGATAGTTATACACCTTTTGTCTATTTGCTGTTCTGTAGGTGATAGTCATACATCATTTTGCCTATTGATGTTCCTATAGGTGATAGTCATACAATATTTTGTCTATTTGTTTTCCTAAAGGTGAAAGTTATACACCATTTTGTCTATTTGTTTTCCTGTAGGTGAAAGTCATACATCATTTTGTCTATTGGTGTTCCTATAGGTGATAGTTATACATCATTTTGTCTATTGGTGTTCCTATAGATGATAGTTGAAACCATTTTGTCTTGTCTATTGGTGTTCCTAAAGGTGATAGTTATAACCATTTTGTCTATTTGTTGTTCTGTATGTGATAGTTATACACCATTTTTTTCTATTTGTTTGTCTATATGTTTTCCTGTATGTGATAGTTATACGTCATTTTGTCTATTGGTGTTCCGATAGGTGATAGTTATACATCACTTTGTCTATTCTTGTTCCTTTAGATGATAGTTAAAACCATTTTGTCTTGTCTATTGGTGTTCCTACAGATGAAAGTTATAACAATTTTGTCTATTTCTTGTTCTGTAGGTGATAGTTATAACCATTTTTTATATTGGTTATCCTGTATTCGATAGTTATACACTTTTTGTCTATTTGCTGTTCTGTAGGTGAAAGTCATACATCATTTTGTGTTCCTAAAGGTGATAGTTATACACCAATTTGTCTATTTGTTTTCCTATAGGTGATAATTATACAACATTTTGTCTATTGGTGTTCATATAGGTGATAGTTATAATCATTTTGTCTATTCGTTGTTCTGTATGTGATAATTATACACCATTTTGTCTATTTGTTTGTCTATTTGTTTTCCTGTAGGTGAAAGTCATACATCATTTTGTCTATTGGTGTTCCTATAGGTGATAGTTATACATCATTTTGTATATTGGTGTTTTTATAGGATATAGCTATAAACATTTTGTCTATTGGTGTTCCTATAGATGATAGTTAAAACCATTTTGTCTATTTGTTTTCCTATAGGTGATAGTTATACACCATTTTGTCTATTAGTTTTCCTGTAGGTGATAGTTATACACCATTTTGTATATTTGTTTTCCTGTAGGTGATAGTTATACATCATTTTGTCTATTGGTGTTCCAATAGGTGATAGTTATAACCATTTTGTCTATTTGTTGTTCTGTAGGTGATAGCTATAACCATTTTGTCTATTTGTTGTTCGGTAGGTGATAGTTATAAACATTTTGTCTATTTGTTTTCCTATAAGTGATAGTCATACATCATTTTGTCTATTGGTGTTTCTATAGGTGATAGCTATAACCATTTTGTGTATTGGTGTTCCTATAGGTGATAGCTATAACCATTTTGTGTATTTGTTTTCCTATAGGTGATAGTCATACATCATTTTGTCTATTGGTGTTTCTATAGGTGATAGCTATAACCATTTTGTCTATTGGTGTTCCTATAGGTGATAGCTATAACCATTTTGTGTATTTGTTTTCCTATAGGTGATAGTCATACATCGCTTTGTCTATTGATGTTCCAATAGGTGATAGTAATAACGATTTTGTCCATTTCTTGTTCTGTAGGTGATAGTTAAAACCATTTTGTATATCGGTTTTCCTGTATTCAATAGTAATACACTTTTTAACCATTTGCTGTTATGTAGGTGATAGTCATACATCATTTTGTCTATTGGTGTTCCTGTATTCGATAGTAATACACTTTTTGTCTATTTGCTGTTCTGTAGGTGATAGTCATACATCATTTTGCCTATTGATGTTCCTATAGGTGATAGTCATACATTATTTTGTCTATTTGTTGTCCTGGAGGTGATAGTTATACACCATTTTGTCTATTTGTTTTCCTAAAGGTGATAGTTATAAATATTTTGTCTGTTTTTTTTTCCTATAGGTAATAGTTATGCACCATTTTGTATATTTGTTTTCCTGTAGGTGATAGTTAAACACCATTTTGTCTATTTGTTGTTCTGTAGGTGATAGTTATAACCATTTTGAATATTTGTTTTCCTGTAGGTGATAGTTATACACCATTTTGTATATTTGTTTTCCTGTAGGTGATAGTTATACACCATTTTGTATATTTGTTTTCCTGTAGGTGATAGTTATAACCATTTTGTCTATTTGTTTTCCTGTAGGTGATAGTTATAACCATTTTGTCTATTTGTTTTCCTAAATGTGATAGTTATGCACCATTTTGTCTATTTGTTGTTCTGTAGGTGAACGTCATACATCATTTTGTCTATTTGTTGTTATGTAGGTGAAAGTTATACACCATTTTGTCTATTTGTTGTTCTGTAGGTGATAGTTATAACCAGTTTGTCTCTTTGTTGTTCTGTAGGTGATAGTTATACACCATTTTGTCTATTTGTTTTATATGCTGTTTATTGTGATAAATTGTAGTGTCTGGTGGCTACGTCAATTGTTTTAATCACATTTAAATTTTCAGATTGCAATTATTTAACGTATTTTGAGTTAGGACAGCGTTTAAATGTATTCAGAGTCAAAGTCATCATTGCTAAAACTGAACTGAAAAAAAACTCCATGTATAGGGTTATAAGGCAGAGATCAAAGGAACTCTTTTTCAGATGCTCTATGTTTTACATGACATATCAGTTCTCCTTTAAGACTCATTTAAAGATTTCGGAAGAGAACTTTTACAGAAAATTCTTTCCAATTCTATTCTATGACAGTTGTGTAAATAAACCATCCATGCATGTTACATCTGGCCGCCACTGTTAAATGATTATGACCATAATTTTATACATCGCTGCCTGTTTTTATAAGCATGAATCGTACGAAGTGTTGAAATTTTTTTATAAACAGTTTGCCACATTTCGTCTTAAACAGTGATCCGTTCAATGCACACGGAAGGCATTAAAGTCTAAATAGAAGAAAGATTTTTTTAAACTTGTAAGTGACACCATTCACTAAACCACAAGTATGTGTACTGCCTTCACCCAGTAGGTAGACAAATCGGCGTAAAGTTCGTCGGTTATTGTGTACAGTCCCGATTAGTCGAACTTGTTAAAGGTGACAATGCAAATTAAAAGTATTTAATTGAGATTTTTTTAAAGGGACAATTCAGTTTAAGAGTACAATAAAATTTTCATCTATCTCAGAAACAAACTAGTTCAAACGGAAATAAGATTAGTTGGTTTTACTGTGATATGCCAGAAAAGTCCGATGTAGTGATGTATATGTGAAATGTTCAAACTCGCTTGCTATCCGCCATTACATATTGTGGTAAGACGTTTTGTATGCCTAACCCTGGCCCTTGTAAAGAATTTTTGTCTAGAAGTACTCAAATCTCTCTTACAGCAGCGTGTTTACGGTATTAGGTGCATGTTCTTGTCTAAATATAATTTCACTAACTCCTCAGTGGCTTTGGCTCGGGTATGGATACAGCATACATGTTTTACCTGCTTAATCGTATTGATCAACGATTTGGAATTTCAACGGTATCAATCAAAATAGTTAACAATGTCGTGGAATTTGTCAATATTTCTTGCTATATGTTTCATAAAAAACACAGAACAATACATTTATGTCATATTTTGTTTCGTGGTTATGTAACAGAATAAGCCGCATAAAATTGTCCCTTTAACTAAGTACAATTGTATGTCAAGAATCGTTTATGAGACATTCCCCAGTCCAGGAGAGTCGTTTTTGTTTTTCTCTCGACGCGCTCACCAACCCCAATATAATGCGCCTGGGTCATGTGCATATACACTAAGCAATTGTCCACTGTGCATCACCTTCTTATACTTAAACGAAGCCCTTACCTGTAAAGCTGTACGAGGTTTGTTTTAGCAACAAAACATGTCAACTCATATAAGATCTCATTTAAATGTTTCTCAAAATAAATCTCCACATGTATTATCGTACTCGATGCACTTGAATGGTTATGTGTAGTTTGTTTTTCAAACTGACCATAAGCGACATGGCGATCACTAGTTCGCACATGCTCTAAACTTCTCTGTATTACCTAAAGCTATTGTGATGTAATTAAACTTGTCCAGAGTCCCTTTAATTGCAGAATAAACAAAAACTGCTCTTTCAGAAATATCCCTGACACGTATACCAGTACGGCTTACAAAGTACCCTAAATAATTATGTATAATTATAACAGCGTGGGTCACTGCTATGTTCGGTTAACAATATCTTATTGAAGAGCGTATTAGTAAAACTTTACTTAAGAACAGGCGTACTTTATTATACCTAAATAAAGCGACAGAATACACAAATTCTTACTTAAACCTATGTAAAAAAAAACTAATAAAGTATTCATTTTATCTCAATTTACTTGAAGTAAAACTTACAGTTCGTGCAGTGATCATTTTCAGTTTGGCATTGTTATCTGCAATAACCGGGTATGTGTATCCGAGACAAGATATGTTTAGTATGACGCACGTGTGTCAAGTCTCGTGCTTTATATAAGGTAACCAAGCAGAGCAAAAGAAAAATGGCTACCTGGCACTGTCATATCTGGGAAGTGTCTCAAAAACATTTTTTCCACATTATTATTTTTTGTGTAATCTCAAATGCATTCCCGTTAACTTGCATTGTCAACATTAAGATGATCCCTAGACTAATCCCAGTTTTACTGTATTTCCAATTATTGTTTTCCTATCGAAAATTCTTATCATTACGTCATTTAATGTCTTCTTTATAATAACCAAAGAGCTTGCCAATGGAATTGTATTGCTGCACTAGATATCAACATTCCTCATTCTATCGACACTTACCTCCATGGATATAATGGTCAATATTTTAATTCGAATGATACATTACTGAACATTGCACATGAATACATTAGAGTTTTATATAACATTGACACTCGGATCACTTAACATTCATTTTAATTAAGATATTGTTAACATTTATTCATATTTTAAGAAATCAAGAATACTTGCGTGACAATATTTTATGATTTGTTTTTAATTTGTGAGACTCTCCTAAATTGTTTTGTCATTTTCATAAATACTTTACTACTTATTTGTACTAGTTGTGGATTTTGTGTATAATTGTTTTATTTTCCAAAATATGGTTTCATCAATACAGTTGATAAATATATAGCTCTGTACAACCATTCATATACTTTTGCAACAACATTTTTAATTCCATGATTTAATTGTATGTTTTAATTTATTTCACTATCCTTTACTCACTGTGAAGTTCTCTCACTCATTTGTAAAAAAAAATAAAGCAGAAAAAAACCATAAGAGACATAGGCATATAAAATAACTTGAAAAATAGAGTATTCATGTAATTACCGGGAGAGGCCTAATGGCAATCCTACAATAAATTGAAATGATATTATATAAACACGTATATCCCTAACCTGTGTGATAGAATTATTTCCATTTCTTGTATATGTTTTAGGTTCTGCAATACTTTTTACCACATTGGTACTTATCGGTTCCATTCTGTTCACTATTGGAGCGACTTCCCACCCCCCTGTGACAACACCTATGTACATACTGATGGTAGTTGGCTATGCTTCACTGGCTTTCGGAGATACTTCCCTACGCAGTATGTATTAAACACATCCTTTACGGCTTAAAGCTAAATTTTCACATGATGTTAAAGATACTCTACTGCCGACAAATGGTATTTTTCTCTTTCAAAAGCAGGAGCAAACGAATTCGTATTTTTTCTTCAGAGTTTCTGTAAACGTGGAAATTTACGCGAGTGGATAATTCACGTTAATTACGCTTGATCGCGAAAATCTCCCCGCAGGTAATATTTTATGTATATATGAACTTTGTTGTTAAGAGTCTAAACGTGTCTCTATCACGAAAATAACATCACCGCGAAACGCTTATGCATTCAAACCGCGAAATTAACTCTCCAAATATTCATATTTGCAGTACTTTTTTTACACAATTGAAAAGTTGGATCTTTTATTTTGACGTCAACATAAAAATATCAAAATAAGTAATTGCGTCGTCCCGAAAAAAAAGACTATGGCACTATAAATCCTTTATTGAATGAAGTACTGATTGCACTTGCACTAAAATTTAAGTAAATTATTTTATATTACATTATATAGACACACACATGTACATGATGTATTTAGGTTAAGTGCGTACTATCTATAGAGGATATGATATATACATCCTCGGTTACCCACGTTATCAGTCTACACTAGTTGTTTGTTTTTTTCGATTAGTCGTTAAACAAAAAAATAACAAACAAACAAAAGCTTATCATCGTCTTCAGAGCCTCAGAAAACAATCAGAACATAATGTTGATATTATTATTAATTACTAATTATCTTATCCAAATTTTGTTTGTTTGAAATTATTCCATACAAACAATAAACCATAAGGAAGCAGCATGAATTAATAAGCACATATACATACAACCCAGCAAGAGAATGTTATCACAAATTAAAACATATATCACAAAGTACCATTCCATCGTAGACAATAAAATCAATATCAAAGTACTAAACCTATACATAAAATAGATCCCTAACATTAAGTGTCAGTCTAGGATTCTAGAGATCATGGGACATATCACAGACATTTATACATGTAGATTATATCTTTGTCTGTGTTGATTTTTATCATGTCTCACTTATCAAAATATTAAATTGTAGAAGCATGCTACCTGTAGCTAAATAACTCTCGATATAAAATATAACATACAGTAATATGTTAAAATAGATACTTGTATTGAATCATGGAATTCTTTATCCATAGTCACGCAGACGCGAATCGTCTCCCATTGTTTCACGGAGGCGACATTGTTTGCTTTAGTCCTTTGCTTGTTTGGGTATGCTGGTCAGGGAGTATCTTTGTTTCTGACACCATTCATCGCAACAACGGCAGGGTTTCAACTAGCAGTATGGACAGGTATAGTTTTTAATAACATAACATATACTCTAACTAGTAGTACGGATAGGTATAGTTTATAATAACATATACTCAAACTAGCAGTACGGACAGGTATAGTTATAATAACATATACTCCAACTAGTGAACGGATAGGTATAGTTTATAATAACATATACTCAAACTAGCAGTACGGATAGGTATAGTTTATAACATATACTCAAACTAGCAGTACGGACAGGTATAGTTTATAATAAGATATACTCCAACTAGTAGTACGGATAGGTATAGTTTATAATAACATATACTTCAACTAGCAGTAAGGATAGGTATAGTTTATAATAACATATACTCCAACTAGCAGTACGAATAGGTATAGATTATACTATAATAATATATCATATACTCCAACTAGCAGTTAGGATAGATATCATATATAATAACATATACTCCAACTAGCAGTACGGGTAGGTATAGATTATAATATAATAACATATCATATACTCCAACTAGCAGTACTGATAGGTATAGTTTATAATAACATATACTCCAACTAGTACTACGGATAGGTATAATTTATAATAACATATGCTCCAACTAGTAGTACGGATAGATATAGTTTATAATAACATATGCTCAAACTAGCAGTACGGATAGGTATAGTTTATAATAACATATACTTCAACTAGCAGTAAGGATAGGTATAGTTTATAATAACATATACTCCAACTAGTAGTACGGATAGGTAAAGTTTATAATAACATATGCTCCAACTAGTAGTACGAATAGGTATAGTTTATAATATCATATACTCCAACTAGTAGTACGGATAGGTATAGTTTATAATAACATATACTTCAACTAGCAGTAAGGATAGGTATAGTTTATAATAACATATACTCCAACTAGTAGTACGAATAGGTATAGTTTATAATAACATATACTCCAACTAGTACTACGGATAGGTATAATTTATAATAACATATGCTCCAACTAGTAGTACGGATAGATATAGTTTATAATAACATATGCTCCAACTAGCAGTACGGATAGGTATAGTTTATAATAACATATACTCCAACTAGCAGTTAGAATAGATATCATATATAATAACATATACTCCAACTAGCAGTACGGATAGGTATAGTTTATAATAACAAATACTCCAACTAGTACTACGGATAGGTATAATTTATAATAACATATGCTCCAACTAGTAGTACGGATAGATATAGTTTATAATAACATATGCTCCAACTAGCAGTACGGATAGGTATAGTTTATAATAACATATACTCCAACTAGCAGTACGGATAGGTATAGTTTATAATAACATATACTCCAACTAGCAGTACGGATAGGTATAGTTTATAATAACATATACTCCAACTAGTAGTACGGATAGGTATAGTTTATAATAACATATACTCCAACTAGTAGTACGGACAGGTATAGTTTATAATAACATATACTCCAACTAGTAGTACGGATAGGTATAGTTTATAATAACATATACTCCAACTAGTAGTACGGATAGGTATAGTTTATAATAACATATACTCCAACTAGTAGTACGGATAGGTATAGTTTATAATAACATATACTCCAACTAGTAGTACGGATAGGTATAGTTTATAATAACATATACTCCAACTAGTAGTACGGATAGGTATAGTTTATAATAACATATACTCCAACTAGTAGTACGGATAGGTATAGTTTATAATAACATATACTCCAACTAGTAGTACGGATAGGTATAGTTTATAATAACATATACTCCAACTAGTAGTACGGATAGGTATAGTTTATAATAACATATACTCCAACTAGTAGTACGGATAGGTATAGTTTATAATAACATATACTCCAACTAGTAGTACGGATAGGTATAGTTTATAATAACATATACTCCAACTAGTAGTACGGATAGGTATAGTTTATAATAACATATACTCCAACTAGTAGTACGGATAGGTATAGTTTATAATAACATATACTCCAACTAGTAGTACGGATAGGTATAGTTTATAATAACATATACTCCAACTAGTAGTACGGATAGGTAAAGTTTATAATATAATATACTCCAACTAGTAGTACGGATAGGTATAATTATAATAACATATACTCCAACTAGTAGTACGGATAGGTATAGTTTATAATATAATAGCATATACTCCAACAGGTAGTACGGATAGGTATAGTTTATAATAACATATACTCCAACTAGTAGTACGGATGTGTATAATTTATAATATAATAACATATACTCCAACTAGTAGTACGGATAGGTATAGTTTATAATAACATATACTCCAACTAGTAGTACGAACAGGTAGAGTTTATTATAACATATACTCCAACTAGTAGTACGGATAGGTATAGTTTATAATAACATATACTGCAACTAGTACTACGGATAGGTATAATTTATAATAACAAATACTCCAACTAGTACTACGGATAGGTATAGTTTATAATAACATATACTGCAACTAGTACTACGGATAGGTATAATTTATAATAACATATGCTCCAACTAGTAGTACGGATAGGTATAGTTTATAATATAATAACATATACTCCAACTAGTAGTACGGATAGGTAAAGTTTATAATAACATATACTCCAACTAGCAGTACGGATGTGTATAGTTTATAATATAATAACATATACTCCAACTAGTAGTACGGATGTGTATAGTTTATAATATAATAACATATACTCCAACTAGTAGTACGGATAGGTATAGTTTATAATAACATATACTGCAACTAGTACTACGGATAGGTATAATTTATAATAACATATGCTCCAACTAGTAGTACGGATAGGTATAATTATAATAACATATACTCCAACTAGTAGTACGGTTGTGTATAGTTTATAATATAATAACATATACTCCAACTAGTAGTACGGATGTGTATAGTTTATAATATAATAACGTATATTCCAACTAGTAGTACGGATAGGTATAATTATAATAACATATACTCCAACTAGCAGTACGGATAGGTATAGTTTATAATAACATATACTCCAACTAGTAGTACGGATGTGTATAGTTTATAATATAATAACGTATATTCCAACTAGCAGTGCGGGTTGGTATAGTTTATATTATTATACCTCATCCATGTATTAGTGCTTCTGATTAGTCAATACAGTATTACGTGATTAAAAGCAATCGTCATGTCATCTGTATTTGCGCTACATTGACTGAAATTCCGTTATGTCACCCCCGAATCGTTATGTCGCCCTCGTTATGTCACCCTCGCGTGAGCTTCATCCGGGTACGTCTCTAAATGTAACGTACTACTGTTGATGTTTCTAGAGAGGTTCCGGGTAAAAGAGATATGGCGGCTCCAGGACGAAGTGTTTGCTCTGGTTTACAATATGCGTATCATTTATATCAGATTAACACATGATTTAAGGTAGGCTAAACCAGCATTAATTGAATGTTATTGTGTATTTCTTAATCATCACTTCATCTCTGTTTCTTTTGTATAATTTGTACATGTACGAAGACGGTCTGACAGTTGTTTAGACTACGGGGCATGACACATGTACCCATGGTAACGGTATATTTTCCGTTACGTTAGGCCTAAAGCTTACATTACTGCTCGATATTTGCAACATTTTAATGATAAAGAGATTATTGAAATCTACAATGTAAGTACCAACCCTGTCCCCTTCCTAGCCACAACTTGAACATATCGGAAATGTATGTACATGTACGGTAGCCTTATAGGCCTTGCATACCTAATGTGTTACTCTGAATACTCCCGCAAGCTCAACATTTTACAAGTACGGGAAATCATAGTAGAACTCCAAAACGTTAGTTACAACATACACTGTGTGGTTTGAGTGTTTTGTTACATTTCTTACGTTTTATTTTATAATAAATGTATATTAATGTATCCTGCTACGTAGCATTTTTTTTCTTTTGGTGCAAACAGCGATGTTATCCTGGTATGGGCAATTAAAACAGAATATTTCAATATTTTCAAGAAGTCCAATTTGGATAGAAACAGTAATATTCGTATAATAAAACAATTGATGTCCCCGTGATGGAGCGACATGACGATTCGCTCCATCACGGGGGCATCAAGTTTATAATAACATATACTCCAACTAGTAGTACGGATAGGTATAGTTTATAATAACATATACTCAAACTAGTAGTATGGACAGGTAGAGTTTATAATAACATACACTCCAACTAGTAGTACGGACAGGTAGAGTTTATAATAACATATGCTCCAACTAGTAGTACGGATAGGTATAGTTTATAATAAAATATGCTCCAACTAGCAGTACAGATAGGTATAGTTTATAATAACATATACTCCAACTAGTAGTACAGATAGGTATAGTTTATAATAACATATACTCCAACTAGTAGTACGGACAGGTAGAGTTTATAATAACATATGCTCCAACTAGTAGTTCGGATAGGTATAGTTTATAATAACATATACTCCAACTAGTAGTACAGATAGGTATAGTTTATAATAATGTCTACTCCAACTAGTAGTACGGATAGATATAATTTATAATAACATATACTCCAACTAGCAGTACGGACAGGTAGAGTTTATAATAACATATGCTCCAACTAGTAGTACGGATAGGTATAGTTTATAATAACATATACTCCAACTAGTAGTACGGACAGGTAGCGTTTATAATAACATATGCTCCAACTAGTAGTACGGATAGGTATAGTTTATAATATAATAACATATACTCCAACTAGCAGTACTTATAGGTATAGTTTATAATAACATGTACCCCAACTAGCAGTACGGATAGATATAATGTTATAATAAAATGTTATAATTAGTTGATATGCATATGCTTAATAATGCTTGTGTGGGAGTGATATTGAGGGATCCAAATTCAAATTAAATTCAAATCAATATCAACTGATTTAAATCAATGAACTGTATATATTTAACTGATATGAATCCATTATAAAGGAACTGTTACACCTACCATATTGCCCACGAACCAATTTAACTAAACCCAGGTACATTTTGTGGTACTATGACAGAGAACCTGTAAGATACCTTTATAAAATTCAAAAGGCCCCAGGGGCCTGTGCTAGAGGTGATTTATTGTTGCCATCCCGAGGTGTACACCAGGGTTCACTTTTAGGTCCAAAACTATATCAAATTAGTGTTCAATTTCAAAAATCAATATTATGTTCTCAAAAGTATACATTACTGCAAATTTTGAGTAAACATGTATAACTTAAAAATTTGAAATAATTTCACAGGTTCTTGAAACCAAAAAATGACCAAATTTGGAGGTCTATTTTTAGCAATATCAATTTTTCACCAAAATTTCAGTTCTTGTACACGAAAAATATTAAGTAACTTTTAAGCACATAATGTTAGAAAACTAATTCAAAATTTCAAAAAATCCATGACCGGTAACGTTGTCAACTGAATGGTAAATCACCGTGGGATAGTTTTTTCAAGAAAAATCATATATCTTTCTATTGCTCATATAATGATAAATCAAAGGGTGCAAAGCATGAAAATTTTGGGCCCTGAAATGTTATTATTTAGTAAATTTAAGTTAAAAATATGTTATCTAAAACCCCAAGATAGGGTTTTTCTATAGAAGATATTAAGCCTAACAGAGTTTTAACGGAAGTAGTTCACACACTTGTACACCAAAAAAGCAATGATAATGGTAATTAACTATTGTCAAAATAATAGAAAAAGTCAGCAAAGGAAAAACTGTATATTTTTGAAAGCTTCTACGAATATTCTCCCCATAACAAAATCATAATTTAGTATATTATTGACATTAGAAACAATTATGCTTGGAATCCCGAACCACAATAAAAGTATAGGAAAAAATTAGCTAAAGAAGAGAAGTTGTTACTTCTGCATTGAAGTTACCAATGTATGTCAACAGTAAGATGTCATATGACATTTTATTAAGCATTGAACGTCCTTCAGTTGGCATTCATTGCCAATATGAAAGACAGCTGTGAAGTAAATCTTTTCTTTGTGTCTCTTTGTGTTGATGAGGTGTAGATGTTGTACAGTAAAGTTGAGTATAAGTCAAATGCTGAGTTGTGGTTTCGGTACTTTATTCCGCATGGCAAAGTATGGCCCAGTATTCATGGTCGAATACTGGGGAAAGTTGACACTCTATGCATGGTTTGCTTGCCTTTAAATAGCCCTACATGTTTGTGTTGAGTAATATCTATAAATCAATGTTAATCACAGAGTCATTCTAAGTTACATCATTAGCAGACATGATAAATCATAGTCATGTGTAACTGTTTGGTTAAATAGCTTTCATCAATGTCTCGACAACATGTTACGCGACACGACGACAGGTCCCTAAGGCTAGGCCACATTTACAGACATGTACTGTGACTACATACATGTACTGTTAAAACATATATGTATTTCAATGGTACAACTAATATATTTAAATTTAACTTTTCCATTATTATATTACATTCGTCATATTGTTATAAATTAGATCAAATTAGCAATAATTTGATATAATAGATCATTACATTTCTAAAAATTTAACTTTTCCATATTTTATCCATAAATGGAAATAATTGATACTGATAAAAATGTTGAAGGGAAATTTATATGAGCAACAAAAAAATTATAGTATGTAAAAACGTAGACTTCCACATAGAATATGAAAACACAGTACTCAACATATAAAAACAACTTTAAAAATGTCCAACGCAGATATATAAATGTTTATCATATGCCGTCACGTGATGAAAGTTAATGAGTGTTGAAAACGATGTACAACCATCTTGAAATCAACGATGAAATCTCGCACAACAAGGCTGAGAAAAATATATATAATGAATGTCAGAGTTCCATTTAAAAATGTTAAATATAAGTTGAGTGTTGATTGTGGATCCTCTTCGGAGATGAAAATATAACACGTTTCCCCTGGCATTAGACTGCATCAGGTATTTCCAAATCCGTTGAGTCTGTAAGTGATGAATGTTGATGTGTTGACATGGTATGTTGATGCTCATGTCTTCGAGTACAGAGATATAATATAAAATGTGCGTGAAATAACACGTCACAATCTCTGTACTCTGACATAGCCTGGCATAGTCCTAGTTACGATAAAAACCTGGTGAGGAATCACTTCAGGGGGACTATCCAGAAGATGTAAAATACGTTTGATGTGTTGGTATTGATGTAGAAAAATAAAAGTTTCTTCGTTGAAGATATATCTTGATGTATTGTTGAAAAAAAACCCCACTTTCTTCGATGAAGATATGTAGAAATGGAACTCTGATGATAAAATGATACGGCATACACAAACAAGTCAATACACAACGAAGACAATTTAAAGTCAAAGTATACTGGATTACTGCATATCCTCTTCTATCACTGGAGGCTGTACTAAAGATGATTTTTCTGTGGCTTGGATGAAGATTTTTCACTTTTGAATCAAGAGCGACAAGTTTTGATAGATTTACCTTTTCACTCTTTTCTTTGCAAATAATTGTACCAATCACAAATATATTACTAATAATACCATGACATCACCAGAAATATAGAAAAACTATTTTGAAGAATAAAAGATAATAAATTAATCACTCAATAACTTTATACGTATCAATAAATAGTTGTATTATGATTGTTTATTTGTCATAGAGACAATGGGACCTGTCATGTAACATTTTAACTAATAATTAGTTTGTATTTTAACTGGTAGAAAAAAAATATCCAGAGGAATATATATTATAATGTGTTAAAAAGCCAATTAATTCAAAACAAACGATCTTGAACTTGTAGTGTTCTATTGGCCTATATTAACTGCTGTTGTAAATAGTATAAAAATAAACATGTAAACTGCGCTTTCAAGCGTTAAAACTAACATAACCGTATGTAAAATGTAACAATATAGTTGTCTCTTTATCTACGGGTATTATCTACGGGTAAAACATTTTGATACTTATAACAATTTCATATATGCAACACTTATTGGATAATTATTACTTATTAATCAATATTTATTTCTTTATGTTGCAAAAGCACAGATATTGAATATGTGCAAACTATATGATAACATAACAAAAGTATAGCATACATGTATAGTTTATGAGTTACTTTCCTTACATTTTTTTTAACTCTGTGTTTTTTTCTTCTTTTTTTTTCTTTTTTTTTTTGAGTAAGTAACTTTGTGAATTGTATTAGATAAAATGTAAAATGTTTTGTTGTGTATGAGAAAAATATACCTATACCTGCAAAAATTCATAAAAATGTGTAAGTAAATATATATAATCAATGTTACTTTATTGATTCGATTAGCTTAACCTTGCATATGATTGGATTGGAATGCTTGAGGGAAAAAACCTATATACTTATGTATCAGCTAATATGTACTAATTACGACCTCGAGGACATGTTCACGATATGTTATTGCCATAGGGTAAATGACAAGTAATTAGTAAAGCGTCTGGCCGACGTACGTACTTGCGGCTTAACTCAGACATGATGCATTGTAGATGACCACTCATCAAAGAAAGTTCCATAAGTTTAAATATTGTATATGTGTAAAATGAATAATGCAGGATAAAAATATCAAAAATATAACCTTGCATTCAATTGCATCAGGTAATACTTTCCTCCAATAATGAAATAAATAATATAATCATAATGTATATTATGTCGTATGAAAAATTGTTATGTATATATAAAGTATAATGTACGTATTACGTTATATGAGGATCAGGGCAACTACAAATTAACGTGTGTGTTTAATCACATCACTACTCTGCCCCTAACATAATAAATGGAAAGTTACTAAGACATATATTTCTCCGTGAGTAATTACGTGAGATAAAACTTCCCATTAGGTAAAAACATGTAAAATGTGTATTTGTGTAATAGAAAAATAGTATATGTATATAAACATTAAGGAACCTCTTAAATTTATGATGAAAACAATTAACATAATTCATGAACATGTCACAGGAGAGAAATAGTAGAATCAATGATAAAAATGATAAAAGAGTGAATATGTTAAATGTGGCAACTTATCATAGTAAAAAAAAACTAGCAAGGTTATTAATAAATTTATAGTATCAAACGTTTCCGTAACACTATGATGAGTTGTTTATTTTGATGTATATGTGTGCGTTAGATGTATTTATGTGGTCAACTCCCTGTGGTGCATTTCTGTGTTTTTGTGTACGTTTTATGTGTGTATTTCAAAGTAAATTTACATACTGCTTTTAGTTAATAAAATTTACTTTAT
>SAYR01004446.1:30978-50175 GCA_004382745.1 Argopecten irradians irradians
TAATCGGTGTGCATTACAAAATGGTGTTAAGTAAAAAATAGCATCATCAATTTGATTTGAAATAAATATCAAATTTCAATGTTTTTTTCTAATAATCCATACATCAATTTACACAGAACTCCACGGATCTGGTATGAATTCTTTTCTTTGCACTTTTGATGTTAAACAGACATACTAATTACCAGTACAATGACAGCATGTCTTTACAGATAGATACCACTCACTCAATAAATATGGAAATTGACATAGAATCTAGGCGAAATATATAGCAGTTTTGGCCGCACTATAGATAATGTCGTGTTTAGTTGTGTAAGTGGGGTGTTGATTCATGGTTACCCGTACACACACCACAAGGAAGTTTGTCTCTATATTAATATGATTCCAGTTGATTCATGTATTATAAGTTATATTTTAGAAATAAACTGTATAGACAATTGTCGACAAGATACTTCACAAACTGTTTTTATCAGCCGTTGGTCGTATTTCTGAAGTAAATCTTTTCTTTGTGTCTCTTTGTGTTGATGAGGTGTAGATGTTGTACAGTAAAGTTGAGTATAAGTCAAATGCTGAGTTGTGGTTTCAGTACTTTATTCCGCATGGCAAAGTATGGTCCAGTATTCATGGTCGAATACTGGGGAAAGTTGACACTCTATGCATGGTTTGCTTGCCTTTAAATAGCCCTACATGTTTGTGTTGAGTAATATCTATAAATCAATGTTAATCACAGAGTCATTCTAAGTTACATCATTAGCAGACATGATAAATCATAGTCATGTGTAACTGTTTGGTTAAATAGATTTCATCAATGTCTCGACAACATGTTACGCGACACGACGACAGGTCCCTAAGGCTAGGCCACATTTACAGACATGGACTGTGACTACATACATGTACTGTTAAAACATATATGTATTTCAATGGTACAACTAATATATTTAAATTTAACTTTTCCATTATTATATCACATCTGGACAGAGGCAAATTCCATAAACGCGCTAGCACTTCATGTTGAATTTACCTCTGTCCAGTTGGCATTCATTTTGGCTATAAATGCCAACTGAAAGACGTTCAATGCTTATATTTACATTTGGTTACAATTTATGATGAAATCCCAAGGGATTTTGCATTTATATTGAATTAATCATTCGTTATCGTCATGGATGAAACACTCATTTGAACTGCTAGCACGCAATTGTGACGTCACAATGATAATGACATCATAATAAGCACTTAAAGTTCATAGACAATATGAATGCAAACTGCGCTTGGTAAGGTTACATAGTGGGACTGCAGTGAAAATGTAAATATAGAAGCATAAATTACTTCTTGTGACATGATAACCCTATCAGATCATAATGACAAAAAAACTTTCTCAAAGATGTTCTATTAAGATGTATTTTCTTTCTGGAACCAAATGTGTGCTAAATGTATTTCTGAATTTAAAATGTTGACGCATGTTTTCGATGATTTTAAATCACAATATGCACTTGCTCTATTTGCGAGCAGATGGCTGAAGTGCTTTACCACCTTTCAGATGGGAACAATAGCTCAGGTAACACAGTATGAATGTCACATTGGCACACATACCTGATGCCCTTTTACCAACAGGACATATGCAATAAGTAGGTCGCCAATGGGTCATCAATTGCATCATGGTTAAACTGGATCCAGACATAATACTTAGTTTGAGACTTATGGCGAGAGTGAATTTGACCTCAGATGATGCATGTTGGTACACCCATATCTCATAATCATCATTGTTTGTCTGGGGATCTGTAATATAACCTGGTGCAAGTTTCGGCTGATAGGTTTCACAAGCCAGAGTTACTTGGTAATTCAAATCTAGCTTTGGGAAAGAAATATCTGAAGCTACAAGCTTCTGCCATTCACTTTTTGCTCTTCGAGACCTATCTGGATCTTCTGCAACCACTTTGGCCAATTTATTGTCACCATTTGACGATAATATCTACATCATCAACTTAGTAATGCATGCATGAATCCTTTACAAATGTCAGATTTTTTAAATAATTTTGACCAAAGTTTATTTGTTAACTGTTCTAAAATATTTTCATTGGGTTTTTTTCTGGTGTAAAAGAACCGAATGTAAGCAAATTACTTCCATTAAAACTCTGTTTGGAATAATTTCTTTTATAGAAAAACCTATCTTATGGGGTTTTAAATAACATGTTTTTAACTCAAATTCACTAAATAATAACATTTCAGTGCCCAAAATTATTGAGAATTCATTCTATTAAAGAAAACATAACATGTCAATAGAAATATAATACTTTGCACCCTTTGATTTATCGTTACATGAGCAATATAATAATATATGATTTTTCTTGAAAAAACTATCCCACGGTGATTTACCATTCAGTTGACAACTTTTCCGGTCATGGATTTTTTTGAAATTTTGAATAGGTATCTTACATAATGTTTCAAACAGTTACTTAATATCTTTGGTGTACAAAAACCGGAAGTAGGTAAAATACTTCCGTTAAAACTCTGTTCAGCTACAAATCTTCTATAGAAGTACCCTATCTTTTGGGGTTTAAGATTAAATATTTTTTTCTTAAATGCACTATATTATAACATTTCAAATTTGGCCATTTTTTGGTTTCAAGAACCTGCAAAAAATTATTCAAATTCTTAAGTTACATATGTTTAGTCAAATTTCTGGTAACTTATACTTTTGAGAACATGATATCGGTTTTCGAAATTGAACACTAATTTGATATAGTTTTGGATTTAAACGTGAGCCCTGGTGTACATCTCGGGATGGCAACATTAAATCACCCCTAGCACAGGCCCCTGGGGCCTTTTGAATTTTATAAAGGTATATTACAGGTTCTCTGTCATAGTACCACAAAATGTACCTGGGTTTAGTTAAATTGGTTCGTAGGCAAACTGCAATGGTAGGTGTAACAGGTCCTTTTAACTTATAATTATCTGGCTATACAGTATCCACGTTTTAACTATAATCAAAAACATAGGTATGCATACATAGATATATATATATACTTAACATGCTTTTCATACCTGCTTATTATCGGAGCGTTATCATAGTATTACTTACAAGTATATCTTAAATATATATTTAATTGCAATATTTTCTCTAACATTACATATATTCGTAATTACATGATTTTGAGATGTAAATGTATGTATCCACAGGGAGAGGGCTTATATAGGCATAGCCTGCTGCCCAATCCCTATTAAATCAAATGATTTAATAAAAATATGTTCAAATGAAAATAACCGATAGGTATAGTTTATAATATAATAACATATACTCCAACTAGCAGTACGGATAGATATTGTTTATAATATAATAACATATACTCCAACTAGTAGTACGGGTGAGTATAGTTTATAATAACATATACTCCAACTAGCAGTACGGACAGGTATAGTTATAATAACATATACTCCAACTAGTAGTACGGACAGGTATAGTTTATATTAACATATACTCCAACTAGTAATACGGATGGGTATAGTTTATAATATCATATACTCCAACTAGCAGTACGGATAGGTATTGTTTATAATATGATAACATATACTCCAACTAGCAGTACGGATAGGTATAGTTTATAATAACATATACTCCAACTAGTAGAACGGATAGGTATAGTTATAATAACATATACTCCAACTAGTAGAACGGATAGGTATAGTTTATAATAACGTATACTCCAACTAGCAGTACGGATAGGTATAGTTTATAATTACGTATACTCCAACTAGTAGTACGGACAGGTATAGTCTATAATAACATATACTCCAACTAGTGAACGGACAGGTATAGTTATAATATCATATACTCCAACTAGTAGTACGGACAGGTATAGTTATAATAACATATACTCCAACTAGTAGTACGGACAGGTATAGTTTATAATAACGTATACTCCAACTAGTAGTACGGACAGGTATAGTTTATAATAACATATACTCCAACTAGTAGTACGGATAGGTAGAGTTATAATAACATATACTCCAACTAGTGAACGGATAGGTATAGTTATAATAACATATACTCCATATAGCAGTACGGATAGGTATAGTTATAATAACGTATACTCCAACTAGCAGCACGGATAGGTATAGTCTTTGATAACATATACTCCAACTAGCAGTACGGATAGGTAGAGTTTATAATAACATATACTCCAACTAGTAGTACGGACAGGTACAGTTTATAATAACATATACTCCAACTAGTAGTACGGATGTGTATAGTCTATAATAACATATACTCCAACTAGCAGTACGGGTGGGTATAGTTTATAATAACATATACTCCAACTAGTAGTACGGGTGGGTATAGTCTATAATAACATATACTCCAACTAGTAGTACGGATAGGTAGAGTTATAATAACATATACTCCAACTAGTGAACGGATAGGTATAGTTTATAATAACATATACTCCAACTAGTAGAACGGATAGGTATAGTTATAATAACATACTCCAACTAGTAGTACGGATAGGTATAGTTTATAATAACATATACTCCAAATAGCAGTACGGACAGGTAGAGTTTATAATAACATATACTCCAACTAGTAGTACGGGTGGGTATAGTTTATAATATCATATACTCCAACTAGCAGTACGGATAGGTATAGTTTATAATATCATATACTCCAACTAGTAGTACGGACAGGTAGAGTTTATAATAACGTATACTCCAACTAGTAGTACGGACAGGTATAGTTTATATTAACATATACTCCAACTAGCAGTACGGATAGGTATAGTTTATAATAACGTATACTCCAACTAGTGAACGGATAGGTAGAGTTATAATAACATATACTCCAACTAGTAGAACGGATAGGTATAGTTATAATAACATACTCCAACTAGTAGTACGGATAGGTATAGTTTATAATAACATATACTCCAAATAGCAGTACGGACAGGTAGAGTTTATAATAACATATACTCCAACTAGCAGTACGGATGGGTATAGTCTATAATAACATATACTCCAACTAGTGAACGGATAGGTATAGTTATAATAACATATACTCCAACTAGCAGTACGGATAGGTATAGTTTATAATAACATATACTCCAACTAGTAGTACGGATATATATAGTTTATAATAACATATACTCCAATTAGTAGTACGGATGGGTATAGTTTATAACAACATATACTCCAACTAGTAGTACGGACAGGTAGAGTTTATAATAACATATACTCCAACTAGTAGTACGGACAGGTAGAGTTTATAATAACATATACTCCAACTAGTAGTACGGACAGGTAGAGTTTATTATAACGTATACTCTAACTAGTAGTACGAACAGGTAGAGTTTATAATAACATATACTCCAACTAGTAGTACGGATGGGTATAGTTTATAATAACATATACTCCAACTAGTAGTACGGACAGGTAGAGTTTATAATAACATATGCTCCAACTAGTAGTACGGACAGGTAGAGTTTATAATAACATATACTCCAACTAGTAGTACGGACAGGTAGAGTTTATAATATCATATACTTCAACTAGTAGTACGGACAGGTAGAGTTTATAATAACATATACTCCAACTAGTAGTACGGACAGGTAGAGTTTATAATAACATATACTCCAACTAGTAGTACGGATAGGTATAGTTTATAATATAATAACGTAACATATGCTCCAACTAGTAGTACGGATAGGTATAGTTTATAATAACATATACTCCAACTAGTAGTACGGGTAGGTATAGATTATAAATAAATATAATAACATATACTCCAACTAGTAGTACGGATAGGTATAGTTTATAATAACTGTTTTAATATTTGATCGGTTTGCTTAGCTCAGGTTAAGAATTATACGCGTGTACGTGTCAAGTACCGGAAGTTGTGTAACATGTGGTTAGTTCTATAAATGGATTCAAAGAGCTAACACTTGTTCGTATGATTAAGGGTTCAAATCACATCAATAACAACTAGCTGTAGGTTGTGGACATCACATAATAACATGTTTGTCCGTTGTTTTTTTTTTATTAAAATTCCCTATATTACTAATTTATATATTACCAAATATACCGATATACGGTATTTCATTGAGTATTGTCCTAACAGAAAGTTGTATCGTATGTGAGCTCTGTGGAGTATCGGAAAAGTGAACAATTCCCTGTTACATATTTTATGAACAACTAACAGTTGGATGGTGTCATTTTAACAACTCACATTAAATCTAATTAGTTCTTTGTTAATTTGATATGTTATTTTAACAACTCACATTAAATCTAATTAGTTTTTTGTTAATTTGATATGTTATTTAAATAAAACACATGTAACTAGTTCTTGTTAATTTGATATGTAATTTAATAACTCACATTTAATCTAATTAGTTCTTGTTAATTTGATATGTAATTTAATAACTCACATTAAATCTAATTAGTTCTTGTTAATTTGATATGTCATTTTAACAACTCACATTAAAACATTGATATTTTTTAATTTAGTTGTATTTTTTCATAGCTATCATCATTATCCGTATACAGCCAATTTTTCCTTACCTGAAATTGACCAGAATTTCAGGTCATGAAATATTGACCTGAAATTCAAGTCAAGATTTCTTAACCTGAATTTTAAGTAAATAGTTCGTAACCTGAAATTGACTAGAAATTGGTCCATTTCATGTGGATTTTCAGGTCAATTTTTCTTGACCTGACATTCAGGTTAGGAAATATTGGCTGTGTGCACATTACGTGTTTTATCAAGGTTAAGCTAATAGATAATTAAAGCTTATTTGATGCCAGCCTTACAAATCGTCAATAGTAGATGTGCACAATTAATTTGAATATTTGTATCGTTCCTACCAATAACCATGTCCAGTATTGCTTCATTTGCAGGTCCGATATCGTGTCTAATCGGAGTAATATGTGCTGTGGGATTAACCGTGATCTTACAGCGACAATCAACATCTGAGGAGAGCAAACAGGAGCAAACACTGGTAACGATTTGTAACAGTGTGAACAAGTTATAATAATAAGATATCAAACCAGGGAAAGTAAACAGTAACAAACATTGGTAACGATTTACAACAGTGTAAACAAGTTATAATACTAAGATATCAAACCAGGGAAAGTAAAAAGTAACAAACATTGGTAACGATTTGTAACAGCATGAACAAGTTATAATAATAAGATATCAAACCATGAAAAGTAAATTGTAACTAACATTGGTAACGATTTACAACAGTGTAAACAAATTATAATAATAAGATATCAAACCAGGGAAAGTAAAAAGTAACAAACATTGGTAACGATTTGAAACAGCATGAACAAGTTATAGTAATAAGATATCAAACCAAGAAAAGTAAACAGTAACAAACACTGGTAACGATTTGTAACAGCATGAACAAGTTATAGTAATAAGATATCAAACCAGGGAAAGTAAACAGTAACAAACATTGGTAACGATTTGTAACAGCGTGAACAAGTTATAATAATAAGATATCAAACTAAAGCAAGTGTACAGGAAGAAACATTGGTGAACAAACGTTAGTGACTATCTTTACAGAGTGAAGCGATTTGTAAGATTGTGAACAAGTTATAATAATAAGATTTCGAACAAAGGAAAGTAAACAGATATAATAGTGGTGATAATCTGTAACAATTTGAACAAGTTATAATACTAAGATATCAAACAGATAAGATGAGATCAAATAAAATACAATAATGACTTTTAGTAGTTTAACACTAGAGGGGAGTGCTTCAGATCCCTATTTTGTTGAATCAATGTTTTTGTGCCCTGTCTCTTATGAAAGTCTAACTCTTCCTTATAGACACTGAACATGCTGAAGTCCTTACCCTACGCCTACTGGATGATAATACCGACGATCAGTCTCCTTGGTGGATGTTGGGTCGTCAGACAGGCCAACTTACCGTAAGGAACCTATAAACCACACAATTATTTATAATCGTTCCTAGTAACTATGACAACTGCATTTGGAGATAATAGGATGATATAATGTGTTGACCAAATAGTCAATTACCAAGGTTTATTAATATTATAAAACGTTTTTGTGATATAATTTCAGCGACTATCTCGAACTGCAACACGGCTATACATCAGAAGATGCGAGTCGGCTGACCAGTATTTCTCCGTCTATTTCCTTAGTCTTACCATTTTTCTTCTGCGTTTTTGTAAGTCATTTATTTTGTGAAAACTAACCTTCTTTCCTCTATTTAAACGTCGTCAGCTTTTCAATATTTATCTACCTCTTTTTCTACAGCTTTCTTGTCTGCGTGTATTGATCTTTATATAGGGTAACGCGCCCCATATTGAATATATTCTTAGAGGAATTGCTCCATACAAGCATGGTTAACATAAAAGCGCAATCCAATCCCTACATTTACACTCATACTACTTTTTTATTTATATTTTATGCTATAAAATCGTCATTTGAATTTGACGTACTTATTCAATAAAAGTCGGTCAAAAGTGGGAGGAGCTTACTCAATTGAACAGCGAAAGATGACTCTTCACGTAAGGTAAAATTATTCATCCGCGACGACAATAAAGTTCAATATTTCATTGTAAAATAAACATGACAAACAAAGTAAATTTCAGAGAAAATTTTATTTCATCAGATCAGAACTTTAAATATATTTTAAATTTTGCTAAAAGTTAATAATATAGCGTAATGACATAAAGAATTTGTACTCGACCACATGTGTGAACTCGGTGACCTCCCGTTTGTGTGCAGCGAGGCGAAGCTAACGCACGCTTACACTGTGGAGTTTGCCGAAGTTGTCAAAACACCGATGTTTGAGTAGGCTAGCTCAACGTGTTTGAGATTGTCGTCTGACTTGACGATATTACATCCTTGGGAGCCATGTGATTATATAATCTACGCTTAGATCCATCGCCATCTACAGACGGAACATTTTCACTTGTGTTCGATGGGTACAATGTATTTGTGGTGACGCGCAACTGTCAATACGTGGATTATTAGCGGTGCATGTTTTATAATACACATGATTAAATTCTCAAAGAACAAAGACAAGAGGATATGTTTATAACTGACCTCTGTCAGAGGGGCTCACCAGTAGTCAATCTACAATTAATTTTCGTGGGTCCTTTTCAATGGTTTTTGTGAAAACAATGGGTCCCACAGTGTTATAGATACCCATTCCCAGAAATTTCATGGGTCCTTTTAAAATTCTGTGAGTCCAGGACTCAGGATGCGCATGTACATTGTAGATTGATCACTGCTCACGCCCGTCCACCCAAAAGACGCGATCGTAGGATGAACACAGACACAGAGGTAATGTTTACATTTGACAGCACTGCACGTCGCCCCGGTCGGGTATTTTCCCCGTTTCTTTATACAATTGTTAATTCAAAAAATGTTGGTATCATATATAAATATAAAACATATATGTATTGTTTACATTTCCCCAAAATTCTATGAAAAACAACAATATAAACGTAATGCTGTGTCAAAATGTAAACAAAGCCATGTGATTCTTTTAAAAAAAGTAGCATCTTTACGTTGCAAAGAACATTTTCATACGCAAGTTCAAAGTTCAATGTTACCATGCAGTTATGGTAAACAAAATCGGCTAGTACTTGCGTATAGTGAACAAGCCTAGCAAGTGTAAATATATAAATATGAGAGACATAATCCAAATTAATAAAAAAGAGATATATGATAAATACAGACATCTACATTACATTATTGACCGTGTATATAAGTGCATAGTGAAAGAGAATCGCACAAGACCATTTGTTAGTTGTACCTGTAGTTGGTTCGTAAGTTTAGCGTCTACATAATTCTTGTTTATATTGCTAGGTTTTGTGATCCCGATCATCCATACGATCAAATAAATACGTTCGTACGTAAATGTACATTAATTTTATACTCGTTGAGGTATGCGTAGTGGTCTAGACCATTATAAGGCGAATTTTACATTTTCGATAAAATTCAATTTCGAGCAGGGTATGCTTCTTTCTGATTTAATTTTCTCACATTACGCACACGATTTCTTTTAGTCTCTTTTATTAACACTTGTTCGTTTCTAGACGAATCATGTAATTTACTGCATCATAGAAAAATCAAATAATTTGAGGATTACCAACGTCAAATCAACACAGGAGGTGTAGAAGATATTGCCTGGAAATAAAATTCACTATTTATATTCCCTCTGACCCTGTTGACCCTATTCTTATTGATATGTAACTGGATTGCAATGATCACGTGGCATTCGTTATTTTAGGAAAACAATTCTATATATTTTTAAAGCATTACCGATCAATGTCATTCAACTAATTTATTATTGATTAAATAATTAAAGTATGTGTTAATTGCAATATGTATACATATATTTGTTTCAGTAGGCATAAAACTAAGGCAATTCTTGAAATTGTAACGGTGCTTTAATGATATTATGTATATTATATATTTTCGTACATAGTTGATTTATATATGTTCGCTTAAATTACTATAAACTATCCAAATCATAAAACTGAAATTGCTCATATGTTTCAATGACGAAAACACTGATAGTTTTCTATGGTGATCATGCTTATGCTACTTATTTGATATAAGGTTTACTGCAAGTAAATATCTTTGACATTTGAATCCTAGTAAACAAGCCATTCAGTGCCCTGAGTTGACATTCGATTACGTTCACCCTACCACCTAACAGTAAAATACTTACATGATCATTTAGGAAATCGATCACATGATTTGTAATATTAAGGTCCTGAAACATAATCGGTGTCCATTAGAGAAAGAAAGACAAATTTCCATCTTCAGATTAGCGGTTTGCATTTTGTTTGAGGGATTGTAATATTTTTACAGAATAAACTTGACTGTGACGGAATCCTCAGCACATCTGTCCATACTTGGATGACCGTATTTTGTGTTATAATAGGATTTTGTCCAAATGTCAACGTCATATTTACCCTAGTGGCTGATGGAATAGGAATTGGCATGTTTTCGGTAAGTAAAGGACTTTTTACGACGATTAAATAATAACACGAGCTGTTTTATTCTTTCCGTGCGTCCATCCGTACGTTCTACCTATTTCCGACATTCTGTATATACCGGTATTAAATTATTTCTGCCACATCATGTCCTTATGTTAATCCAGTAGACTTCGAAAGATACACATATCACCAAAATAATCAGAACAGAGCTGTATGTAAATTTAAGCTACATTTATCTAAATTCCATATAGATTATGTAAGTTCTCAATACACTGTCTATTCTATGGCAATTTAACATGTAATTTAGACTAGGGCTTGTTATGAATGATATTAGTACTGGCCTACGTATTGTCATAGCTTCGGTCAACATAACTAACGATCTGTTTAAACATTATTAAGTTTTTGTCAAATTACTCGTACAAATGTATTATTCGTTTTCATTGAAATGATTTAGTTTGTGGTGTGTTGTCCTGAAATATACCCATGTTTTTAATTACTGTTGTAATCTCAGACATTTCAGTGGCAGCTGATAGTGGTCCTCTGTCCTGCAGCTTACTTGGGAACACTCGGTGGCTTGTTGTTTATGGTGAGGAATTCTATATTCGCACTGACTTTCATTGCCGCTGGATATACCTTACAGAGAGGTACTATGTGAGTATAGCTAACTACTACATCCTACATAGAGGTACTATGTGAGTATAGCTAGCTAATACACTGAGCGCCGATGAAAACGCAACACGTTTTAATTGAATATTTTTCAATTAAAATTTTTGTTCATATCAAACAAATTAATAATGTAAACTTTGAGCACCTTACCTATGTATACAATAATGATTCGCATGACTGAACTTGCTCTGGGGCCGTGAAGCGGTCGATTGTTGAAAAAGTACCTATTTGCACGTGCACTCGGTATCAATGCGCGCTTGGTCTACCCATTATACGTGTACAGTCCTTGTGGATTGGAAGACTGTTTTCCACATTCAGATTTTGAAAACGCCGTTTAGTTTGGAAAACGATGCAACGACTTACGGATACCTTGCGTCACGAAGTTAGGGGTATGTTGGCAGGAGGACTTCCGCGGCGTGAAATTGCGCGTAGAATGGGATGTTCGCCTTCTACTATTGTGAGACTTCATCAGCGGTACGGGTTCTCTGAATGATAGACCGCGCCCTAGGAGGCAACGAGTGACGTCGGATCGACAGGACCGTTACAGCCGGGTCACCCATCTCCGTGACCGCTTCCAAACTGCCTCCCAAACGGCCAGAACAACGATAGGTATCAATGGAAGACAAATTTCGGTTTCTACTGTCCGCAGACGTTTGCGTACCGCCGGTTTGAAAGCCTGTATACCCTTCCGTGGGAACATCTTGGCTCATGCGCCAATGGAGACTCGTACTGTTCACGGATGAATCCCGCTTCCATCTCCGTAATGGTGACGGTAGAATTCGCGTGTGGAGACGATGGGGAGAGCGTTTCGTCGATTCGTCCGTCCGCAAATGTGACCGTTGGGCTGGTGGCAGTGTCATGGTTTGGGGAGGGATATCCTTCGACCACAGGACGCCCCTTGTTATCGTGGACGGTAATCTGACGGCACGGCGTTACATCGACGAAGTCCTACAAACTACCGTTGTACCGTTCTTTCGTAATCATCCCGACGTCGACATTCTACAGCAAGACAATGCTCGTGCGCACTCAGCAAGGTTGACCACAGACTTCCTTAATCAACAGAACATTCAAACACTGCCCTGGCCTGCCTTCTCCCCTGACCACAGTCCGATTGAACACTTGTGGGACCAGTTAGGTCAAGCTGTGAAACGACGTCAGCCACAACCGCAAAATCAACGTAAAGTTGAAATTGCCCTTCAGGAGGATTGGAGGAACATTCAGCCAGTTAGAATTCAGGGTCTGGTTTGGTCCATGCCACGTAGGTGCCGTGCTTGTGTGGAGGCAAATAGTGGCCACATCAGATATTGAAAGTGTGAAAATGAATTTGGGGGGTAGCGTTGAAACATTTGTCTCATCCCCATTTACGGGCAGTCTTTGACTAACTCACTGGTAGGAAACGACTCTCGAAATATATACCTTTGTAATAAAATAAAGCTTTTTTTTCTGTAAAATTTTTGTAACCATTAAATTTTGCATATTATACCAATGTTGCGTTTTCATCGGCGCTCAGTATATACCTTACAGAGAGTCAATGTGTGAGTAAAGCTTGCTAATATACCTTACAGAGAGTCAATATGTGAGTATAGCTAGCTAATATACCTTACAGTGAGTCAATGTGTGATTATAGCTAATATACCTTACAGAGAGTCAATGTGTGAGTATAGCTAACTAATATACCTTACAGAGAGTCAATATGTGAGTATAGCTAACTAATATACCTTACAGTGAGTCAATGTGTGATTATAGCTTACTAATATACCTTACAGAGAGTCAATGTGTGAGTATAGCTAACTAATATACCTTACAGAGAGTCAATGTGTGAGTATAGCTAAGTAATATATCTTGCGTAGAGGGAATGTGTGAGTATAGCTAGCTAATTTACCTTACAGAGAGTCAATATGTGAGTATAGATAACTAATATACCTTACAGAGAGTCAATGTGTGAGTAAAGCTTGCTAATATACCTTACAGAGAGTCAATGTGTGAGTATAGATAACTAATATACCTTTCAGAGAGTCAATATGTGAGTATAGCTAGCTAATATACTTTACAGAGAGCCAATGTGTGAATATAGCTAGCTAATATACTTTACAGAGAGTCAATGTGCGAGTATAGCTAGCTAATATACCTTACGGAGAGTCAATGTGCGAGTATAGCTAGCTAATATACCTTACGGAGAGTCAATGTGCGAGTATAGCTAGCTAATATACCTTACAGAGAGTCAATGTGCGAGTATAGCTAACTAATATACCTTACAGAGCGTCAATGTGTGAGTATAGATAACTAATAAACCTTAAAGAGAATCAATGTGTGAGTACAGCAAAATAATATACCTGACGTAGAGGCAATGTGTGAGTATAGCTAACTAGTATACCTTACAGTGAGTCAATGTGCGAGTATAGCTAAGAAATATATCTTACGTAGAGGGAATGTGTGAGTATAGCTAACTTATATACCTTACAGAGAGTCAATATGTGAGTATAGATAGCTAATATATCTTAAAGAGAGTCAATGTGTGAGTATAGCTTACTAATATATCTTAAAGAGTCAATGTGTGAGTATATCTAACTAATATACCTTACAGAGAGTCAATATGTGAGTATAGATAACTAATATACCTGACAGAGAGTCAATGTGTGAGTATAGCGTACTAATATATCTTAAAGAGTCAATGTGTGAGTATATCTAACTAATATACTTTACAGTGAGTCAATGTGTGATTATAGCTAACTAATATACCTTACAGAGAGTCAATGTGTGAGTAAAGCTTGCTAATATACCTTACAGAGAGTCAATGTGTGAGTATAGCTAGCTAATATACTTTACAGAGAGTCAATGTGTGATTATAGATAGCTAATATACTTTACAGAGAGTCAATGTGTGAGTATAGCTAGCTAATAGATCTTAAAGAGAGTCAATGTGTGAGTATAGCTAGCTAATAGATCTTAAAGAGAGTCAATGTGTGAGTATAGCTAACTAATATAACTTACAGAGAGTCAATGTGTGAGTATAGCTAGCTAATATACTTTACAGAGAGTCAATGTGTGAGTATAGCTAGCTATCATACCTTACAGAGAGTCAATGTGCGAGTATAGCTAGCTAATATACCTAACTGATAGTCAATATGTGAGTATAGCTAACTAATATATCTTAAAGAGAGTCAATGTGTGAGTATAGCTAAGTAATATACCTTACAGAGTCAATGTGTGAGTATAGCTAACTAATATACCTTACAGAGCGTCAATGTGTGAGTATAGATAACTAATAAACCTAAAAGAGAATCAATGTGTGAGTATAGCAAAGTAATATACCTGACGTAGAGGCAATGTGTGAGTATAGCTAATTAGTATACCTTACAGAGAGTCAATGTGCGAGTATAGCTAAGTAATATATCTTACGTAGAGGGAATGTGCGAGTATAGCTAAGTAATATATCTTACGTAGAGGGAATGTGTGAGTATAGCTAACTAATATACATTTCAGAGAGTCAATATGTGAGTATAGATAGCTAATATATCTTAAAGAGAGTCAATGCGTGAGTATAGCTAGCCAATATACCTTTCAGAGAGTCAATATGTGAGTATAGCTTACTAATATATCTTAAAGAGTCAATGTGTGAGTATATCTAACTAATATACCTTACAGAGAGTCAATATGTGAGTATAGATAACTAATATATCTTACAGTGAGTCAATGTGTGATTATAGCTAACTAATATACCTTACAGTGAGTCAATGTGTGAGTATAGCTAGCTAATATACCTTACAGAGAGTCAATGTGTGAGTATAGATAACTAATATACCGTACAGAGAGTCAATGTGTGAGTATAGATAACTAATATACCTTACAGTGAGTCAATGTGTGATTATAGCTAGCTAATATACTTTACAGAGAGTCAATGTGTGAGTATAGCTAGCTAATAGATCTTAAAGAGAGTCAATGTGTGAGTATAGCTAACTAATATACCTTACAGAGAGTCAATGTGTGAGTATAGCTTGCTAATATACCTTACAGAGAGTCAATGTGTGAGTATAGCTAACTATTATACCTTACAGAGAGTCAATGTGTGAGTATCGCTTGCTAATATACCTTACAGAGAGTCAATGTGTGAGTATAGCTAACTAGTATACCTTACAGAGAATCAATGTGTGAGTATAGATAACTAATATACCTTTCAGAGAGTCAATGTGTGAGTATAGCTAACTAATATACCTTACAGGGAATCAATGTATGAGTATAGCTAACTAGTATACCTTACAGAGAGTCAATGTGTGAGTATAGATAACTAGTATATCTTACAGAGAGTCAATGTGTGAGTATAGCTAACTAATATAACTTAGAGAGAGTCAATGTTGAGTGTAGCCAAATATTTGAATTAACTGACATTTCTTTCTAATGTATCGATACAAATCATATTATTTGATGTTATATGAACGAGTTACGTCCTAAATATGTCGCTATTTATCTACAGAACAGACATTGACGAAGCTTTGCTCAGATATCATCACTATATATGTCGTTATTTATCTACAGAACAGACATTGACGAAGCTTTACTCAGATATCATCGCTTCTTCATAATGCTGATTTGCATGTCGGTTATAGGGATACTCTGTGGAGTACTGATGAATATTGTAGACTATCGACAGGTAAGATAGAAAGCCATAATATGTAAATAATCATATTTATCTGAAAAAAGATTTTTGCCAATACTATATATTACGATTCCGATACTTTTTAACGTGATTTTATATTTTAAGATACATTCTAATAAAACAAAGATATATTTCACCATTATTTATGAGTAACGTACTGCTTTTCACACTTTTTTATCTATTTAATTTCATCTGATGGCTTTTAAACGCGCATTTTGTTTACTAGGCATTGGTATAGTACAGTATTAAAAACTATTTGTAAGTCCATGTATATTTTCAAGAATTTTTAACGATATGTTATGAAGTCAACCTTCCAGATATAAAGCAATATTGTCTTGGAGAGCATTAATTATTTGACCACATGAATGTGTTGATGTGATATTTCACTATTTTATCTAATGGTCTTAAGTTATTCAGCATACTTCATAATCTCTATATCCAACAATATTTAAAATTCAACCTACCAGCTGCCTCCAATTTGTTACTATGGCAATCAATCCTTTGGAAAGTGATACAATTTAGTCAGCCTACCCCATAACTCCTATATCAATTTACAATTAACCCTGACGTTATCTGAAATTCAGCCAATCAGAGGCCTTCATTTGGTTACCATGGCAACCAGTATTTTCGAAAGTGTTATAGATTTAGCATCTAAAAATGTTGTTATACACTAATGTTCTCTGGAAATGTATAGTTGTGTATGATAACAAAAAGGTCTGTTACTACTTGCAATCGGAGAGTTTTGACAATGTTCACCGTTTTATTGTGATTGTGTTGTTCATGTTCACCGTTTTATTGTGATTGTGTTGTTCATGTTCACCGTTTTATTGTGATTGTGTTGTTCATGTTCACCGTTTTATTGTGATTGTGTTGTTCATGTTCACCATTTTATTGTGTTTGTATTGTTAAATTTTACCGTTGTATTGTGACTGTTATAAAAGTATAACGTTTTATTGTAATTGTTTTGTTGATTTAACCGTTTTATTGTGAATTAGGATGGTAAGTTGAATGGAAGGATGAGATCATGGAAACAGTCTGAATTAGAAAACATAGGACTAATTTCTATGGGGGATTCACCAGATAACTACAACGCTACAGGCAGGGATTGCATTGACAACACATAGAAAAACCAAAACAGTTTTTGACAGTTAACTGTAACAATGCAGCTCCTACTCATTTTTAATTGTCAATACAATAGGTGTAAACCATTCTCTATCTTTTAAACATTACAATACTATCAATAAACGTTAATATAAAATGTTCCATATGTATTTTAAATAAAATGAAATCTTGTTAGCCCTCTGGGAAAAAACTCACTTTGATATGGCAATGAAATAAAATGAATATAACTTGTTTGATTTTTGTTTTGTTTGATTTTCAGAAACCTATTTCTTTAATCATTTTATTTCTATTTCTATTCAAGCAGCTCAGATCCCTCAAGTCAGCTTGTTAATGCTTGAGTTATTTTTTAGTTTACAATTTTATCAATATTATCGAATGTCCGATATTTATCAATTGTATCTAGTATCTGGAAATTATCAAGAGCATCTAGTATCTGGTATTTATCAGTGGTATCTAGTATCTGGAATATATCAATGGTATCTAGTTAATGGTATCTATCATTGGTATCTAGTTACTGGTATATATCAATGGTATCTAGTTACTGGTATCTATCAATGGTATCTAGTTTCTGGTATATATCAATGGTATCTAGTTACTGGTATATATCAATGGTATCTAGTTACTGGTATATATCAATGGTATCTAGTTACTGGTATCTATCATTGGTATCTAGTATCTGGTATATATCAATGGTATCTAGTTAGTGGTATATATCAATGGTATGTAGTTACTGGTATATATCAATGGTATCTAGTTAGTGGTATCTATCAATGGTATCTAGTTACTGGTATTGGTATAGGGGACAATGGTATCTAGTTTACTGGTATATATCAATGGTATCGTAGTTACTGGTTATCTATCAGTGGTATCAGTATCTGGTATATATCTCAATGGTACTCTAGTTTACTGGTATTCTATCAATGGTACTAGTTATGGTATAAATAGTATCAATGGTATCAGTCTACTGGTATAACAATTGGTAATCTAGTTTTACTGGTATATATCAATGTAATATAGTTAGATGGTATCTATCACTTGGTATCTAGTTTTACTGTGGAATATTCATATTGGTATCTAGTTATGTTTGTATCTATGCCACGCGTAACTAGTTACTGAGGTATAGGCTATTCAATGGGTATCTAGTTACCTTATCTTGTATCTGTCGGATATATATATTGTATAATAGGTATCATGGTATATTAGTTACTTAATTCAATGGTATCTGCGTATAATATAAGTATCGTATCATTTAGCTCGTGTATATAGGTATTATTACTGGTATATATCAATGGTATTAAGTTACTGGTATCATCTAGCGAGTGGTACATCACGGTATTTTGGTATCTATACTGTACTACACATGGTAATCTTAGTATCTGCGAAATATACAATGGTATCCTTAGTTTGTAAAAGTACTATGCAATGGCGTTCTAGTTTTAGTGGTACTTATGCATGGTAGCTTAGTTACTGGTATAGACAGTATCAATTGGTAATCTAGTTAGTGGTAATCTACAATTGGTATCAACTGAATAAATTCACGGTATCTATTCAATGGAGCTAGTAATGGTATATATCAATGGTATCTAGTTACTGTATATATGATATATACAACCCTGGGAAATATGAATCTAGTTACTGTAAGACGTATCAATGATATACCTCGGTTACCGTAATGGTAATATAGTCATTCCCCGTATACAATGATATTCTAGTTAAGTGTATCCACTATCAATGTATCGTTAGTAATCCTGTAGAACTATATCAAGATGGAATCTAGTTAACTGGTATCTATC
>SAYR01004446.1:53627-63973 GCA_004382745.1 Argopecten irradians irradians
ACTAGTATGTACTACCCAGTGTCTAGTATGTACTACTAGTATGTACTACCCAGTGTCTAGTATGTACTACTAGTATGTACTACCCAGTGTCTAGTATGTACTACCCAGTGTCTAGTATGTACTACTAGTATGTACTACCCAGTGTCTAGTATGTACTACTAGTATGTACTACCCAGTATCTAGTATGTACTACTAGTATGTACTACCTAGTGTCAATGGCAATATGCCTTAGTGAGATGTCACTAACATGAACTTCCACTGTTACAAGAGACAATCCGTGTTTATATCGCAGACACCAATATTTAAAGTATTCCACACAAGCAACACATCGTATGCAAGAGATACCTTTCTTAAATTAAACTTTTCTGCACATCAACATGTTAATTTATACAGATTTTTTTTAAATATGGTAATAAACGTTATATTTTATTTACATAACATTATCACTTATATTATCAAAATTATTTATCTGTTAGTCGTATATTATACAAATATTTCATGGGTTACTGTGCTCTAGTTCATAATATTTAACCCGAGGTGATGGTAATCAACAAATGTTATATTGCATGAGGCCAAAGGCCGAGTGCAATATAACATTTGTTGATTACCATCACCGAGGGGTAAATATTATGAACTAGAGCACAGTAACCATGGAATATTTGTTTTATTACATAATCACCAGTTTTTCAGTTGAGTATTTTTTTATTAAACGAATACGACAATCACTTAACAAAATTATCAACACCGTACCGTACGGAAAAAAAACTTAATATCCTATTGAAGATTGACGTATAGCACACGTACGTCACTTGTAACTCCGGTTTGGATGTCTTATTGTCTGTTTTCACATTATTAGACCTGCTTGCAGCCTTTGAATCTAATACATTCATCGTGTCCGTTCTTTACTCGGTACAGTAAACGTCTACATGACGTGCTTGATTCGAGATCTATAAATCCAGCGCGAAATTGAGCATGAACCTTTGTGACGTCATAATAACGTAATTCACTGTTACTCGCAATTCCTTGGAAGTTTTCTACAAAACTAGACAACAACAGCGAGGTGTTCCTAAAGCCGTGCAATATAACATCTCGAACCGTGCAATATAACGTTTCCATGGAAGCGTGCAATATAACTTCGAACCGTGCAATATAACTTCGAACCGTGCAATATAACAAGGTTTTATTGAACGGTCGGTGTAATAGTTGAACATATTATATTTCTTCATATATAGATTGGTGTAAACAAATTATGTAATAAAGCTCATTATGCAATACATCTTTATGAATGTTTATATAAACTTACACAAATGTGGAATTTGAATTTATTCATACAAACAAGGGCTACTGATGAATTTCAGATAAATATAATTATTCACGTCTTTGAGAGTATTAGTAAAATATTTTAAAGGTCTCAATATATAATAAACAGTTCACGAACTGCCAAAAAGGCTGATAAAATATACCGAAAAGAAATTCAGCTGAATTCAGGATACTTCGATTACATCACCAAAATACAATTTTTCTTTTGATAATTTATATATTTAATAAATGTAGTTATTTTGATAAAGGGATTGGGACAACTGGTTTGCCATTATCAGTATAATGAGTCGGAATGAAGTGAGATTTTTGGTATCCAAGGAACTTGAATTTATTAACCGTATTGAAGGGAAAACAAATATTAATCAGGGTCAATACAGACATATAGACAAGTCCTCATATTACATACAAATGGATGTAAATATCAATTAACCCTTAAACAACATTTATTTGAATAACTGTCTCTGTGATAAGACATTATTTAGGGATGGGCTATAAGACAAGGTAGCTATGATTATTTCTGTTAACCTTTTTGTAATGCCAAGATTGTTTAAATAGTATTATTCAACAAAAGGTTTGATTTTTAAAATATTGGTAAAATGATCAGATCAAATCGACTGCTATCTGATAGTACAGTAAATTTATATATGCAACATCAACGCCTTTATTATCTTGGTCTTTGAATTATATTTCCACATAAATGTATGAAGTCACTTAAATGTTTTTACATAATAAAATAATAATATTCAATCTGCAAGATAAATAAATTCCATTATATGAAAATAAAGTATTTGATATTACAGAAATATTACAGAAATAGGAACATGTGTCATATTGGAATAAATTGATCGCTTTTACCAATGATATTTACATTAATTTTATTTCTAGCTGTCCAAAAGAAAGAAGTATTGAAAAATCAAGTTATTTTGAAATATAAACCTTTTAGTGATTTTATGGGGCAACGATTATTGATGCGATGTTTCCTGTATGTTGATATAGGCAGACGCACCTACTCCCTACAGGTAGGCCAGCAGAATTGTATTTCCTGCCTCTATTGCATGATATCGTAAATGGCGACTCCTTTCAGGATAATACCTCTTCACATCTTTCTAACTTCCAAATGTCTCCATTGTCATCGCCTTACTTTAGCCTTTAGCTGAGCTCTCGTACCTGTGATGAAGGTTCTGGTTTATGTTCCCTCCCCGAAAATATTTAGTCGCCTTTTACGAATCATGCATCATCTACACAACATTCTTCTGATTAACCTGCAAAGCATTCGTAAACAGTTTATGGATGTAATAAATATTGGTTCCTAAATGAACGCCTTAAAATCTTATATTCTACTTAAACACTGCGCACTTAGGCAATAATGCTTATTTGTCGAGAAAATGATGACGAAAATTTTTTTATTCTTAAAGATAATTTCTAAATGATTTTATTTCCTTTTGAAAAATATGTACCTGTGTCTATCTTTTAAAATTAAAAAAGAACAGCTAACTTTTTTAATTATGTTACAATTTAACTTTAATTTATTTGACTAATATGATTTTTGATAACGTTAGTGACGACCATCTTAAATATTTTCAAATCCCCAAAAATACCGAGGTTGCATCATTCACATTCTGATGAAGCACATCCTATTGCAACATAATCAGCAAAACCATTTTATGCGATCTATACTTTTGTGATTTTTGGATGACACCTGGTGTGACCGAGGATGGGCTGACCGAGGGTGCGGTGTAGGGTGATGATACTACTCTGTATTACCACATCATATAAACATACAGTGGTGTCATTCTCACTCTAAATACACGTTCGTTGATTTCTTCAGCATTTCCTAATATTTCTCCTGAAGCAAAGATTAAATTTGTTCAGCGTAATTCCGTGACACTAAGTTGAAAATTCGATGAATTTGTGGGTTAAAAATGGCCCAAACCATACATAGTTCTTTAGGTTTAAACTCATACACAATAGAACCTTACGTATAACATAGATACATAGTTCTTTAGGTTTAAAGACATGTACAATAGAGCCTTACGTAAAATATAGAGACATGAAAGTTAAGGTCTAAACACATATACAATAGAACTTTACGTAAAATATAGAGACATGAAAGCTTAGGTCTAAACACATATACAATAGAGCCTTACGTAAAATATAGAGACATGAAAGTTAAGGTCTAAACACATATACAATAGAACCTTACGTAAAATATGGAGACATGAAAGTTTAGGTTTAAAGACATATACAATAGAAAGTTACGTAAAATATAGAGACATGAAAGTTTAGGTCTAAACACATATACAATAGAATCTTACGTAAAATATAGAGACATGAAAGTTTAGGTCTAAACACATATACAATAGAGCCTTACGTAAAATATAGAGACATGAAAGTTTAGGTCTAAACACATATACAATAGAAACTTACGTAAAATATGGAGACATGAAAGTTTAGGTCTAAACACATATACAATAGAATCTTACGTAAAATATAGAGACATGAAAGTTTACGTTTAAAAACATATTCAACAAAATCTTACGTAAAATCTAGAGACATGAAAGTTTAGGTTTAAACACATACACAATAGAATCTTACGTAAAATATAGAGACATGAAAGTTTAGGTTTTAACACATATACAATAGAACCTTACGTAAAATATAGAGACATGAAAGTTTAGGTCTAAACGCATATACAATAGAAACTAACGTAAAATATAGAGACATGAAAGTTTAGGTTTAAAGACATATACAATAGAATCTTACTTAAAATATAGAGACATGAAAGTTTAGGTTTAAACACATACACAATAGAATCTTACGTAAAATATAGAGACATGAAAGCTTGGGTTTAAATACATATACAATAAAACCTTACGTAAAATATAGAGACATGAAAGTTTAGGTTTAAACACATACGCAATAGAATCTTACGTAAAATATAGAGACATGAAAGTTTAGGTTTAAACACATATACAATAGAACCTTACGTAAAATATAGAGACATGAAAGTTTAGGTTTAAAGACATATACAATAGAAACTTACGTAAAATATGGAGACATGAAAGTTTAGGTACGTAAATTATAGAGACATGAAAGTTTAGGTTTAAATACGTTTACTATAGAACCTTACGTAAATATAGAGACATGAAAGTTTAGGTTTTTACACATATACAATAGAAACTTACGTAAAATATAGAGACATGAAAGTTTAGGTACGTAAATTATAGAGACATGAAAGTTTAGGTTTAAATACGTTTACTATAGAACCTTACGTAAAATATAGAGACATGAAAGTTTAGGTTTTAACACATATACAATAGAAACTAACGTAAAATATAGAGACATGAAAGCTTAGGTCTAAACACATATACAATAGAAACTAACGTAAAATATAGAGACATGAAAGTTTAGGTTTTAACACATATACAATAAAACCTTACGTAAAATATGGAGACATGAAAGCTTAGGTCTAAACACATATACAATAGAGCCTTACGTAAAATAAAGAGACATGAAAGTTTAGGTTTTAACACATATACAATAAAACCTTACGTAAAATATGGAGACATAAAAGTTTAGGTTTTAACACATATACAATAGAAACTTACGTAAAATATGGAGACATGAAAGTTTAGGTTTTAACACACTATAGAAACTTAATACGTAAAATATAGAGACATAAAAGTTTAGGTTTGAAGACATATACAATAGAAACTTACGTAAAATATGGAGACATGAAAGTTTAGGTTTGAAGACATATACAATAGAAACTTACGTAAAATATAGAGACATAAAAGTTTAGGTTTGAAGACATATACAATAGAAACTTCCGTAAAATATGGAGACATGAAAGTTTAGGTTTGAAGACATATACAATAGAACCTTACGTAAAATATAGAGACATGAAAGTTTAGGTTTGAAGACATATACAATAGAAACTTACGTAAAATATAGAGACATGAAAGTTTAGGTTTAAATACATATACAATAGAAACTTACGTAAAATATAGAGACATGAAAGTTAAGGTCTAAACACATATACAATAGAACCTTACGTAAAATATAGAGACATGAAAGTTAAGGTTTAAACACATACACAATAGAGCCTTACGTAAAATATAGAGACATGAAAGTTAAGGTCTAAACACATATACAATAGAACCTTACGTAAAATATAGAGACATGAAAGTTTAGGTTTAAATACATATACAATAGAACCTTACGTAAAATACAGAGACATAAAAGTTTAGGTTTAAATACATATACAATAGAACCTTACGTAAAATATAGAGACATAAAAGTTTAGGTTTGAAGACATATACAATAGAAACTTCCGTAAAATATAGAGACATGAAATTTTAGGTTTAAATACATATACAATAGAAACTTACGTAAAATATAGAGACATGAAAGTTTAGGTTTGAAGACATATACAATAGAACCTTACGTAAAAATATAGAGACATGAAAGTTTAGGTTTGAAGACATATACAATAGAAACTTACGTAAAATATAGAGACATAAAAGTTTATGTTTGAAGACATATACAATAGAACCTTACGTAAAATATAGAGACATAAAAGTTTAGGTTTGAAGACATATACAATAGAACCTTACGTAAAATATAGAAATGTATTTCAAATAAAAAAATTGTAATAGAAAAACAGACTAAATATTCTAGATGTTATATGCAAAATCGAACATTAACAGGTTGAACTTCAAAGCAAAAGCACGAAACACAGTATGTACATAACAGTTCTCAAAGTGTAAATGTTTCCGGACAGACCCAGCGGAATGTGACACTACACACACCATAGCCATTTCTCCACGAGTACCACTGCACCACCCTGTTTAGTGACACATAGATATCCTGATTGATGCCTCCTGATTGGCTATCCGGTTGACCATTGAGGGCAAAAAGACAGTCGTGACAGACCTGTTCGTCCATACCTTGGTCGGTGAGGATTCGGACAAGCTCGTTACTCACAAGTAAGGTCACGTGGCGGACAGAATCGGTCAGCTGACCCGAAAATGCATGGGCGTAATTTTGACTTCCTAAACACTTGTCGCTCTTGAAAAGTCGTATGTAGTTGTTCCAGGCCTGAACTTCTGCGTCATTCTGCTGATGGCTCGAATCACCACCTACATAGCAAAAATGCAACAGCTAAATACAACAGCAAAAATACAACAGCTGAATACAATAGCAGAATTACAACAGCAAATAAAAATTTAAAAAAAATACAACAGCTAAATACAACAGCAAAACACAATAGGTCAATGCAAGCTGCTTACAGTCGTTTGTTTAGGAGAGAAATTAAGTATGATTTGATAATAATTAGAATGTTCGTTCTGTCAAACTGTATAGTTGTAATAAACTTTATATGATAAAATCCTAAATTCTTATTGTTAATTCTAAGCCTTCATGTATACATAAAAAACAATCACCCCATCCGTTGTTGGAAATACTATCTCCAATGTTAAAAATATATTCGCCTTTCTTCTGATCTAAGTCCAAATCCACTTGTAACATTTTCCGTCCACATTCGGGAGGGCTGTGACATCCACCGCACGAGCCTTTTTCGAACGTCGCCTTGACGATAAGGCCGCGGTTACATGGCGACAAGGGTCTGGGCGAGGCTTTACCGAAATGTACAACCTTCACCCCCGGGATAGATGGGAGATAGGCCGGCTCGTCCTCACTCAGGTGGACTGTCATTTCTCCGTCAGTACAACACGGACTTGGGGTACCATTCCCTGTTTGTGAAATGGTAACTATAAAGAAAAGAGAATGGTTAATGTTTACCCAGATGTATTTTGTAAGCCATGATTAAAGTCTAGGTATTTAAATCGCCAGAGGAACATTATTAGTGTTGTTATAGGAATTAAATTGCTAAGTTCAAAAGTTATTGTGTCTGAACAAAGAGTACATCACCATCACATTTCGATTGACTCTAAACATGACCATACCATAAGTTAGATTTAAATACATATTACCTACCATCTTGATTGGCAGAAATTGGAGTGCAGCTGAGTGACGTCAGAAGTATCATCCATACCACCAACAGCCTAGGAACATACATCGCCATTGCTATAAACAAGAACACGTAATCAAATAAAAACGGATCTCCCTCAAAATAACAGGCAGTGCCATAATGCTCGGTCTTCTTCATAAACGATATTATGGATATACCGATATTCACCTTGACCTGACAACACTTAATTTTCCTAAAATGTGGCCAAGTCGCTCGAATTCTAGACATACCTGCAATTCATAGTTCACGAAACAGTAAAACTACACAAGGGTTAAACACCCGCCAATAAATTCCGCCTCTCCAAAACTTACATAATCGTACAGAACACTTTTCATTAATATTATAATAAATACCTTTTTCATTTTTGTAAACATATTGAAACAAAACTAAAGCATTAAATCAACAAAATAAGACCTCACAACGCCTTCAGGTGGGAAACAACCGTCTTAGACATGAAACAAAACATTCAGGTCTGAAACAACAGTTTTAGGTCTGAAACAACATGTCTAGACATGAGATAACAATTTTAGGCACGAAACAACAGACGAAGTGATCCAATGATAAGAGTAACACAGGAGTAATTTTAGACCAATCCGTACATTTTACTTGTGATAGTCTGACGAAAACACACTCTCTTTAATATAAAAATGTTGTTTACATATGATACAAACAAATGATCAAACAATTTTTGTTAGGGTGTATTTATAGGCCACCTGATGCTAATGTAGAATATTGGAACAAATTAGATTATATGTTAGACCGTGCAGTAAATACCTCATTAGATGTTATCATCACAGGTGATAAATACCTCATTAGATGTTATCATCACAGGGGATATAAATGTAGACATGTTAAAAATAAGACCCACCTCTCACCTCTATAAGCTACTATCCAAATATAATCTGTCTAGTCTGATAAAAGAACCAACTCGAATAACACCACAGAGCTCCACATCTTTAGATATAATTATCTCAAATAATAATGGATTGATTCAGAATACATCGGTCAGTCCTCAATTATGAAGTGATCACTCACCTATACATTCTAACATATCATATTCAGTTAAAAAGAAAATATTATTATAAAATGATGCTGATTTTGAAAAAATGAACACAGCTCTGAGTGAAACTGACTCGGCACTATTGACTCAAAATCATGACACTGAAAGTTTGAACAGCCTACTAACAGGTGCTATTCTTAATCAGATGGATGAATGTATACCTTCAAAAATTATAACTATTAGACCTGATGATAAGCCATGGATGAATAGAGAAATAAGATTGATACTTCGCCAAAAGAATCCATAAAAAAAAATTTAAAAAAATACAGTAATAATCCTGTACATTGGGAAACCTTTAGAAATATTCGAAATGAGGCAATTAATCTGATTAGAACTGCAAAACAGGATTACTTTAAAAAATTACAAAAATCTCTATGTGATAAATCTATTCCCCCATCTAAATGGTGGAAAATTGCTAAATTAGTTCTGAAAAATGAACATAAATCTGAGAGCATACCTCCTCTTATCCATGATGGAGTCAGTATACAACATCCAAATGATAAAGCTGTAGTTTTAAATGATTATTTTACATCTATTGCAACTTCTTCTCCTGATCTAGAACAGCCTCCCCCTCCCTCCTGATCTAGAACAGCCTCTCCCTCCTGATCTAGAACAGCCTCCCCCTCCTGATCTAGAACAGCCTCCCCCTCCTGATCTAGAACAGCCTCCCCCTCCTGATCTAGAACAGCCTCCCCCTCCTGATCTAGAACAGCCTCCCCCTCCTGATCTAGAACAGCCTCCCCCTCCTGATCTAGAACAGCCTCCCCCTCCTGATCTAGAACAGCCTCCCCCTCCTGATCTAGAACAGCCTCCCCCTCCTGATCTAGAACAGCCTCCCCCTCCTGATCTAGAACAGCCTCCCCCTCCTGATCTAGAACAGCCTCCCCCTCCTGATCTAGAACAGCCTCCCCCTCCTGATCTAGAACAGCCTCCCCCTCCTGATCTAGAACAGCCTCCCCCTCCTGATCTAGAACAGCCTCCCCCTCCTGATCTAGAACAGCCTCCCCCTCCTGATCTAGAACAGCCTCCCCCTCCTGATCTAGAACAGCCTCCCCCTCCTGATCTAGAACAGCCTCCCCCTCCTGATCTAGAACAGCCTCCCCCTCCTGATCTAGAACAGCCTCCCCCTCCTGATCTAGAACAGCCAGCGAGGGGGAGGCTGTTCTAGATCAGGAGGGGGAGTTGTTTCTAGGATCAGGAGGGAGGAGGCTGTTCTAAGATCAGGAGGGGGGGGGCTGTTCTAGATCAGGAGGGGGAGGCTGTTCTAGATCAGGAGGGGGAGGCTGTTCTAGATCAGGAGGGGGAGGCTGTTTGATCAGGAGGGGGGAGGCTGTTCTAGATCAGGAGGAGGGGAGGCTGGTTCTAGATCGATGAGGGGGAGGCTGTTCTAGATCAGGAGGAGGGGGAGGCTGTTCTAGATCAGGAGGGAGGGGGAGGCTGTTCTAGATCAGGAGGGAGGGGGAGGCTGTTCTAGATCAGGAGGGGGAGGCTGTTCTAGATCAGGAGGGAGAGGCTGTTCTAGATCAGGAGGGAGGGGGAGGCTGTTCTAGATCAGCGAGGGAGAGCTGTTCTAGATCAGGAGGGAGGGAGAGGCTGTTCTAGATCAGGAGGGGGAGGCTGTTCTAGATCAGGAGGGAGAGGCTGTTTCTAGATCAGGAGGGGGAGGCTGTTCTAGATCAGGAGGGAGAGGCTGTCTAGATCAGGAGGGGAAGGAGGCGTTCTAGATCAGGAGGGGAGGCTGTTCTATAGATCAGGAGGGGGGAGTTGTTCTAGATCAGGAGGGGGAGGCTGTTCATAGATCAGGAGGGAGGGCTGTTCTAGATTTCAGGAGGGGGAGGCTATTCTAGATCAGGAGGGGGAGGCGTTCCTAGATTCTAGGAGGGGAGGGCTGTTCTTGATCAGGAGGGGGAAGGCTGTTCTAGATCAGTTGTCAGT
>SAYR01004446.1:64760-90583 GCA_004382745.1 Argopecten irradians irradians
AATCTAGAACAGCCTCCCCCTCCCTCCTGATCTAGAACAGCCTCCCCCTCCCTCCTGATCTAGAACAGCCTCTCCCTCCTGATCCATTTCCTTCTATGTTAAATAACATGATTATAACAAAGCAAGATGTGATTGATCAGCTAAATATACTTGATATCAAAAAACCTCCTGGTCCTGATGAAATGATTCCAAAAGTAATCAAAAGATTTCAAACCTCTATCGCTACACCACTAACATTACTATTTAACAAAACAATACAAACTGGAAAAATTCCTTCTTGTTGGAAAATGGCAAATACAAATGTATTCATGCCGTTTATAAGGGTAAAGGCTCAATTAATGATGCAACTAATTACAGACCAATTTCAATCACGTCCTGCTTTGGTAAAATCATAGAGAAAATAGCTTTTAAAAAATTATGCAATTACCTAGTTGAATATGAAATCATATCTAAACACCAATCAGACTTCTTACCTGGTGACTCTACAACTAATCAATTAATATCTACAGTGGACCCGCGATAATCCGGGCGCCGGTAGTCCAGAAAATTCACAATCCGAACGGAAATGTCAGGGAACGGATTTCCGTAACGTTATTTATACTCACTAGTCCGGAAATTCGTATTCCGAATCCGGAACTCCATTTTGGGAACGGAATGTCATTTTCGTTAATAAATTCCCGCAATAATCCGGACAATTTGTTGTCGCCACGTGCCGAGAAAATCTAAGTCCAGCTACAGTACACACAATCACTTGACACTGAGTGTGTTGTCATAACGACGGCTGCCAGGTCATAGCCACGGGCGTTTACCTGAACACCTTTTACACGGGTACATGCAGTCATGTAACGGTTCATTGGTTTTCTATAGGAGATCAAACTTCAGTGTTGTTATTGAGATACGCAATATATGTTTAGCCACACGCTTTTAAACATGCAGTTTGAGTTTGGGTACGGGTACGTATGCTGTAGATACCTTATTTGTTTCGCATGCAGAATATATCGCTATGAGTATCTGATACAATAAAGTGAGATAATACTCACAAAATTAATAAGAATTTTTAATGTATGTGAATCTATTCGAGTTCATCGCCTATGGTATAAGATAAAAAGGCTACGGCATATGCCATTTAAACGTGTGTGACATTGTGCACGAAGTTAGACGTGAACGGGCGCGTGGTTGTTACAAACGTCTCTAAGTCTGAAAGCAAAGACTTGTAGAAATGGTCATTAAAACACACATTATACAAAATAACAATTATATGAGTTCATAAAATGTTCACAACTATTTGTTATCATAGTTTTTTTTATGCCAAGAACGTAGATGATATTGATCCTTTGTTAGGCAATTTGCCGTACGATAGATCAAGAGTGGGATACGTATCTATATGCATACATAGTACACAATTAACAATGGCTTTAGGTTTCGTATTTTGAAGAAGAAATACGTTTATTCAATATTTTTAACGTAATGATATAAAAATACCTATAAAACATAACAAACGAAATATTAATTATGATACACGTATATTACATAAAAGCCAATCATCGATTACAAGGTCAAGGGGAGTAACTCGTACGTGACAATTTAATTGACTAGGAACACGGAATTCGGCAGTCCGGAATACTCGTAATCCGGACGGTTTAGGCTGGGAACGAAGGTGTCCGGATTATCGAGGGTCCACTGTATATATCATTTAATCATCAGTAATTTAGATAAGGGAAATGAATTAAGATTTGAATTCTGTGATGTAAGCAAGGCTTTTGATAGGGTATGGCACACAGACCTCCTACATAAATTAGAATCATATGGTATAAAAGGTAAAATTATTTCTTTTTTTTTCTTTTGAATATTTTTTATTGCATCAATCACATGTAAGAGTTACAATTTTCTAAATGCTCTTCATGAAAACATGTATAACAGAAACAATATATGTTAATAAAGTTATAATAATACTTCATTCTAAAATAAGCTTGGTACTTTCCCATTTCTGTCGGTTCTTGTTTGCTGCGTTTGGAGTAAGCATATAGGTCGAATACTGATCAATGGCTCTGTAATTTCTAATAAATGTCTTACATATTTCCCATTCTCTTCCAGTCTCTAGGCATTGCGCTAATAACACTATCATAACACATAAAATTGATATTTACATGATATTTCTGAACAAGACTATTAAAAGACATAATATTTCCATTTTCGTCTATTATGTCGTTAAAATAGAAAACGCCTTCATTGCATAATATTTTTGAAAATATTGTTTTTCTATTAACTTTTATTTCTTTATTGAACCATAGAGGCTGGGAGAGAACAACTTCTGGGGCTGCTGGGGAATGTCGTACAGATTTCCCAAAATAGACAAAATTTCACTCCAAAACTTTCCAAAATTGTGCCTTTTTATAACTTCATCTAGACCACATTTTGTTAAGCTCTATATTCTATTTCCTCCAAAATGCTCAATGTCATCAATTAATATTTTTTTCCAATCTGCGTAATCATTTGTGTCTAAGCATTTTTTAATCCAGATAAGTTTTAAAGATTTGCTCTAAGAAAAAATATCCGGAACTTTTAGACCTCCGTCATTATAGTCACCAATTAAAAGATTTCGCTTAAGCTTGTCAACTTTACTATTCCATAAAAAAAAACGAAAAAATAATACTTGAAATTTCTTCAGGATCTTAAAATGTGGACTAGGAATTACAGTTAATATTTGCACAATAATGGGAAATGCTAAAGTTTTGATAACAGTCACTCTCCCAATAATAGACAGGTTTCTAAAAGACCAATCTGAGAGAAGAGATTCGGTAGATTTCAATTTGTCAGTAAAATTCTCTTCATAAATGTTTTCTTTTGATAAATCATATTTAACCCCTAAAAGTTTGAATTTCCCTTGATGATTCCATGAAAGATTATGTTCTGTTTCAATTTCCTCCCCGCAGCCCAGTTTCACCCCAACCCATACAGCCTGTGACTTATCAAAATTAGTTTTAAGACCAGAACACTCTCCATAGATGTCGATCAAATATAGCGATTTTGCTAAGGACCTTGCATCATCATCAAGTATCAGTGTGGAGTCGTCAGCGTATTGACTGATAAGATATTCAGAGTTATTGATAATTATCCCTTTTACATTGGGTTCAAATTTAATTGCTGCACTAAGTAATTCAATACATATAATAAAAAGGTATGGAGACAAAGGATCACCCTGTCGTACTCCGCGTGTAACTTGAAAGAGTTGGAGAGGTGACCATTGTTTTCTACAGAGGCTGAAATGTTTGAATATAAAAATTTGAAATAAAATCACTAAAACAAAAAAAAACAAACATCTTTCTATGAATGCCAACTCAATGGAATCGAAAGCTTTTTCAAAATCTAACATTAATAAAATATCTGCTTGATTATTCTCTTCTGTCTTTTCCATTATGTCACTAATAATATAATTCTTGTGCATTCTCCTATACCGACCTTTGACAAAGCCTGACTGACTTGGGCTAATGATATCAACTAGAACTTTTTTAATTCTGTTAGCTATACAAGATGAGGCGAATTTATAATCTACATTCAATAATGTAATTGGTCTCCAATTTCTTATAAATAGTTTTGATTTCCCTTGTTTTGGAATACATTTAATCAATCAACGACGCTGACTAACTGACATTTCCTGATCTGTAAGAGATTGATTAATGGATCTTATTAGAAAGATTTTATATCTGACCAAAAATATTTGTAAAATTCTACAGTAAATCCGTCTAAACCTGGTGATTTTCCATTACTCATGTTTTTTAAAACTTTTAAACATTCTTCCGCATTGAGTGGGCCATCCATTGAAATCTTTTGCTCGTCTGTCAGTTTGGTAATAAATGGAGTATTATCATTAAAAAAAGAATCACTGTGAATATTGTTAAACAGAGTTCCCTTTGAATTATAAAGTTTTGAGTAAAAACCGATTGTTCATGAAGACTATCATGTAAATTGTTTATTTCTTCACAGTTGTCATCTATAAGTTTAGAGATCATTTTTTTCGTTAAATTGTCGTTTTTCGAGATTACAGAAATACTTTGTACTTTTTTCACCTTCGACTCTCCATCGCACCTTTGCTCTAGTGATCAAACCCTTTACTTTTTTTCTCGTAATATTTTCAATTTACCCTCCGTTTCTGAAATAGCTTGTAGTAATTGTGAATTATGTTCAGATTGGTGTCTATTATATAACTGATGTAGTTCGTTTTCTAGATTATTTTCCTGTTTTTGTCGTTCTCTATTTTTAAATGATGAATAGCTAATGGTTTTTTCCCTTATTATTAGCTTTAAAGTTTCCCAAAATAACTTATCACTAATATCAAATTCTGGGGGGTTTAAATCAATTTTTCGTTTTTTCTATATTGTAAGATGACTTTCGTGATGATATATTTAACTAGGTTTATATATTCGGGATCGCCGAGAAGACTATTATTGAATTTCCATGTCCCCCTCCCACACTGTTGTTTAATAAATTCAATTATTACAAAAATAGGGGAATGGTCAGATTTATAAGCAAAGTCCATACCTGCGGTAAGAATATTGTTTTGTAGATCAGCAGATACCAAAAATAATCTAACCTACTTTTTGTGTCGCCTGCAACGCAAGGGCGACACTTAGGTATCACTATGTCGGCGTCGGCGGCGGCGTCCGGGAAACGATTTCCGTGCGATAACTGAAGTATTTATCGTCCGATTTCAACCAAATTTGGTGTATAGCTTTATATCAATAAGATCTCAGATGAGTTCGATAATGGTCAATATCCTTTAATATTTACAAGAGTTACGGGACTTTAAAATCGTCAAAACAGAAAAATCCATGGTTTCCGCTCGATAACTTAAATATTTATCGTCCAATTTCAACCAAATTTCATAAATTGTTTTATATCAATGAGTTCTCAGATGAGTTCGATAATGGTCGAAATCCGTCAATATTTGCAAGAGTTACGGAACTTTAAAATCGTCAAAACAGAAAAATCCATGGTTTCCGCTCGATAACTTAAATAAATATTTATCGTCCAATTTCAACCAAATTTCATATATTGTTTATATCAAAGAGACCTTGGATGAGTTCAATAATGGTCAAATTCCGTCAATATTTTCAAGAGTTACGGGACTTTAAAATCATCAAAACAGAAAAATCCATGGTTTCCGCTCGATAACTTAAATATTTATAGTCCGATTTCAACCAAATTTGGTATGTTGCTTTATATTAATGAGATCTTAAATGGGTTCGATACTGGTCAAAATTTGTCAATATTTGCAAGAGTTACGGGACCTTAAAATAGTCGAAACATGGCTTCCGCTTGAAAACATTAGTATTTATTGTCCGATTCCAACCAATTTGGTATATTGCTTTATATCAATGAGATCTTAGATTGGTTCGATACTTTTCAAAATCCATCAATATTTGCAAGAGTTAAGGAATTTGATTTCTTCACCTAAATTATAATCAATATTTTCAACTGTAAATAACTATTTTTTGTGATGCTGTGCAGGCGACACATCCACTTCCGTGGAATTCTTGTTTTCCCATTCGGCCAAAACCATGTATATTTTCTTTCGTCCACATTAAAGTCTCTCCAGACGTCAACTAAATCTAAATTTTGAATCATGTTATGAATTTCATTATTAGCTTTAGTATTATTTTTATTGCGATAATTCACAGTGTCTACTTCATAGTCAAGCGCCACATTCCAATCCCCTGCTATTATTAAAAGCTTCAATTCTATTTTGAATGTTGCTAAAAAATAAAGGATTATCCTCATTCGGACCATATACTGCACATAAAGTTAGCTTTATGTTTTGGACAATAATATTTAATAATATGAAGTTTCCGTTTGGATCTTTATATTCATTGTCTACATTGTAGTCAAATGAATTTTTAAAAAGAATTGCGACGCCTCTACTATTTGAAGAAAAAAACGCAAATTTTATATCACCTCCCCACTCATTTCTCCATAGCGATTCTGTACTCGCATCACTATGTGTATCTACTAATATAGAAATATCATATTTTGATCGACATCTATGAAAAATATCCCGTCTCTTAATAAACCAAATCACTTGCAAGGCCCCGTCAGTTCAAGCTTCCAATTCGTATTTTACCCATTTTCAAAAAGCTTAATACTCCTTAACATTATACATATTTTCAAACAGTGCATTTCAGATTTGACAAAGATAGAGATTGGTGCATTTGAAACTAAACATGAAAAAAACCGTTCCCAAAATCCCACGAACGAACTTCCCTTTCAAGCATATAAAAACCTCCAAATTTAACCACTACCAGGAGCCTAAGAAAACTCCCAAATTTCAATTGTACAAATATTCAATCCTTGACATTACTGACAATTCTTCATACTATTAAAAATCATAGTGGCAATGGACAGATGACAATTTAAAAGCACATTTTCAATAAACTAATAATACACTATTTTGAGTTACATGGATAATTTTTACTAGATTGATCATGTTGTCATTATTCGAAAGCCAGAAGTTGCAAGAGATCAATTTTGTTCTTTTTGGATATAATGATATGTCAAAAATTCATTACATGTACCTATCGCAATATATTGAAAAAAATCTCCGTAAAATTCTTTCTTGGTTTAAAGACTATTTATTTGAGAGAAAACAAAGAGACTCCACTGAAGGTCATTTATCAAACAATAACATTGTAAATGCTTGAATCCCTCAGGGATCTTTTCTCGGACATTCTTGTTTCTCCTATATATAAATGACATAACATACCAAGTTGATAACAACATCAAACTCTTTGCTGATGACACATCAATATATGTAATTATAGATAATAATCCAATTCAAGCAGCAGAAAAACTTTCACATGATTTACAAAACGTTAGTAATTGGGCTAAAAAGTGGGATTAATGCCGAATTTCTCTATTTTTTTCTAAACGTTGTATTTAAATTTAGATTTTTAGAGTGGTAAGTAATCTTTAGTTCACAACACTTCAAATGAATAAGCTTTAAGTGAATTTATATTATATTTTACAATAAACACAGCCCTTTGGAAAAAGTCGGTCAAATAGGTGTTCGTGTCATTTTACTGAACATATTGTCGTGATTTTTTTCAAAAAAATATTAAAAATAGTTTCGTGTGATGGAATAAATTAAATAAAGTATAAACATAAAGATAAACATTTGAACTATTTTTTAAAAATTAATTGATGTAAAAACTGCGTTGCAAAAGAGAGAAATCGTGTATTGTTTATGACATGTCCAATCATTAGATTACGCTGACACGGGAAATGAAGAGGTCGCCATTTACCGATCTATTTCTGGTAAAATGACAAAAATTTCTCACAAGTTTGTATAGATTATTAGCATTCTGAATAAATTTTAAAGATATTTGAATGATTTCTGGTGGTGATTAATTCTGTAAACAATAAAATAACAAATCAAATCGGCATTGTTTACTACCTTGTATTTTGTCGTCTGGTCAAAAGCGCTTGAGTGACCCCGATCAGCGTTCTTTTCTAACATTGAATTACCTCCCTTACACACATTTCGTTTTTTGAACGCTGTTGTCTATCATCAGAGGAAGCAGACGATATATAAATCGGAACTATTATCTAAGAGTAAGAATAAAGCCGATATCATGCACCCCCCCCCCCGACTAATGTTGTACTTGTGAGGTAAGATTTACTGAAATTTGGTGTTTTTATGTTAAAAATTAAATTTTCTTCTAAATTTGACAAATATTGTTGATAATTTTGGTAAGTATCATCTTTCTAAACACAAAATCGTTTAAAAATCGCATTCGGTATGCCACGTCAATCAAAATCACGATAATATGTTCTTCACGATAATATGTCGCCACCCAGTAATGCATCTAAATCTGAAACTGTAATTTTTAGTCGTCAAAAAAGAAATTAAAGGTGATAAAAACAGAACGGACATGGAAAATGAGATAATACGCTAGAAACATTTGTAATGCCTATCTAAACATATACCAGTTTGATATTTGCTTATATTTTGTCTCTAAATAGTAAAATTAATGAAAGCAATCTTCACATCTTTTCAACGACAGATTTTTTTCTATGACTTACCTCCCTTGAGTTCCGATGAGTCGTGACGTCATCTGAGACAATCAACTACCGGAACCCGGTGTGCCGATCGCGGAACTGTCAACATTTTAGTCACAGGTCTTAGTACTTACGGAAATACAAACGGAGAAAAATATGTTATATTTCGACTTATTGGGTAGCGTGATTTATCCCCTACATAATGACACATTATTGACGTCATCACCTATGAAATGACGTCACTACATGTAAATAATGATGTCATTAATGTCGCGGGTGCATATGTCATGTGGCGTATGGTGTGCCAGGGGTTAAACCACGAATGAATAAGTAGTTCTTTCCTATTCAGTCCACCCTGGAGTAATACGACTGTGCATGTATGTAATTTATAGTTAACACATAAAATTAACCGAGGAGTTTTGATATACATAGAATCTACTGGTAATTTTATGTGCGAAATAAGATCGTAGCGAAAATGGACAATTATTGGGGCCCACCTCTTTTAGACCTACGTTTTAATAGAAAAATCATCTGTTTACAACATACGGAGACATGAAAAATACATGCAGATTAAAAGAAAAAAAAATCAATAATTTATAAGTTGTGTCTTTTGCCCCCCATTTTCGTCGACTGAAATGTTCTCAAAATGCACATTAAAAATAAAAGAGGTCCTTCTGCACATTTCTCATACTTCATTTTAGGGATTTTCATATTTATTTTGGGTTACACAACAATGTGCCGGTGGTGTGAAACCGGTATGTCAGATCTAGTCCGCTAAACCTGCTATATTATTAGGCTTTTTTAATATGTTATATTTTTGCCTAATATATAAAGGGAAAAAACAACTAATAATATAGGCAGGTTTAGCGGACTAGTTTCAAATCGAGCAGGGTTGCATAATGATATGACGACATTCACAGTTATCATTATTTAATTGCAGGAATTTAAATTCGAAAAATTACCATGTTTAAGAACGCTCTAAAGTCATTAAAATACATCGTAAAACTCATCTCAGCAATCGTAAATACATTTAGTAATATTTTTCCTTCTCGGAGGAGACCTTAGGACCCCAAAAAACAAAATCTCTCGCCTTAAGCCCTTGCAAAATCATTAAAATACATCGTGAAACTCATATCTCAGTCATTCTAAATTGTAATATCTTTATCGGGGTCTCCCCGAACCCTCAAAACACCCACAATGCTTGCAAATTTGGCCAATTTTAGTACTCATTAATTTCCTGTTATATTCTACATAGTACACTTGCGTATATAATATGTAGAATGCGAATTTTACCGATTTTTTTTTATTTAAACCCTAGATCGTCTCATAATGGTCAATAGGCTATCTAGTGTGCTGTGGTCTGTGCGTATACTTTTAAAATTTACTAAGGTCGACAGGTTTCTTATTTCCAAAACGGAGGGCTGAAGTTGGTTGCGAGTATCTAGTTCCTAGTTCCGTTTAATAAACGGAACTAGGAACCAGACCCGAGTTCCGTTTAACTTATACGGAACTAGGAACCAGACCCGAGTTCCGTTTAAGCTTATACGGAACTAGGAACCAGACCCGAGTTCCGTTTAAGTTTATACGGAACTAGGACCAGACCCGAGTTCCGTTTAACAAAAGTACTGGTCAACAGCGAGTTCCGTTTATTAGGATTTCTACCTCTAATTGCATGTTCAATTACATATTATATATAGGAATCGAACTCTGAGCTTTCAGCAACGATACAACACAGAATTAATCTCTATAACACAGATTTCCTTAAACGGATCTGATACCTAGACCTCAGTTCCGTTTAACTTAAACGGAACTAGGAACCAGACCCGAGTTCCGTTTAAGCTTATACGGAACTAGGAACCAGACCCGAGTTCCGTTTAACAAAAGTACTGGTCAACGAGCCGAGTTCCGTTTATTAGGATTTCTACCTCTAATTGCATGTTCAATTACATATTATATATAGGAATCGAACTCTGAGCTTTCAGCAACGATACAACACAGAATTAATCTCTATAACACAGATTTCCTTAAACGGATCTGATACCTAGACCTCAGTTCCGTTTAACTTAAACGGAACTAGGAACCAGACCCGAGTTCCGTTTAACAAACATACTGGCCAACGAGCGGAGTTCCGTTTATTAGGATTTCTACCTCTTATAAGATAATGAATTACATATGTTATAAAGGAATCTAGCTCTGAGCATCAGGAACGATACAACTTATATAATTTATCTCTATAACACAGATTTTCTTAAACGGATCTGACACCTAGACCCTAGTTCCGTTTAACTTAAACGGAACTAGGAACCAGACCCGAGTTCCGTTTAACTTAAACGGAACATGGAACCAGGCCCTAGTTCCGTTTAAGCTTATACGGAACTAGGAACCAGACCCGAGTTCCGTTTAACACAAATATATTGGTCAATGAGCCGAGTTCCGTTTATTAGGATTTCTACCTCTTATAAGATAATAAATTACATATGTTATAAAGGAATCTAGCTCTGAGCTTTCAGGAATGATACAACAGAGAATTAATCTCTATAACACAGATTTTCTTAAACGGATCTGACACCTAGACCCCAGTTCCGTTTTGCTTAAATGGAACTAGGAACCAGACCTTAGTTCCGTTTAACACAAATACTGGTCAACCAGCCGGGTTCCATTTATTAGAATTTCTACCTCTAATAATATGTTTAATTACCATTGTAATACAGGAATCGAACTTAAAGCTTCCATGAATAATACAACACAGAATCAATATATTTAACACAGAATTTCATCAGCGGGTTTGACACCTAGACCCCGGTTCCGTTTAACTTAAACGGAACTAGGAACCAGACCCGGGTTCTTTTTAAGCTCAAACAGAACTAGGAACCATATTCGAGTTCCGTTTATTTGATCGAATCTAGGAACCAGACCCGAGGTCAGTTTAGAGCTGACGCTCGAAACCTGTTCTGTTCTGTTTAATAGTATACGGATTTAGGAACAAGATCCTAGTTCTGTTTAAGCCGATGTTGGCATTTCCTTTAAAGACTTTAATGAATATCCTGATGCTTAATAGGGCCCCCTATCGCAATACGGGTGCCTTATAGTAATCAGGTTGTCGATCTATCTGTCCGTCCGTCCGTACGTCCGTCCGTCCGCCTGTCCTTTTTTAGTTGTTTTTTTTTTTTACCAAGAAGTCTTAAATTGCAGATGTAGGTTACCTTAGTGCCCCTGTTTTGCATATTACATTTTAGGGCCAATCGACATGATGGCCGATAGAGAAACAACTTTGATTTTGGAAGTTGAAGATGTTTATCTCTATTTCTCAGAAAGCACCAAAGGGATCTGTCTGAAATTTCAGAGGTTGGTTTCCCCTAAGTTCCTAGTTGCGTATAAGGCATTTTTGAACCGATCTATCAACAAGATAGCCCCAAATGGGCCATACAACTCAATGAAACAAAATCAACAAGATGGCCAAGAGGCAGCCATCTTGGATTTTAATATTTATAGTTTAAAAAGCAGAGAAAATATTCCTCTTTCGTCAGACATACATCATTCTTTCGTAGACGCCAAGGATCCTCTAAGATCTCTTGTACTATACTGTCATCAAACATTTCGAAATCAGAGCTTCAATTGTACATTTCATTGTCAAGATATTACTTTTCCTAATCGCAAAGCACCTTGAGCGGTTCCTTTTTTGACGTGTCATTGTTCTAGCATTTTACAGTAATCGTCTTCGGAACCTTTAGGAACATATAATCACAGTAAAAATCAATATAGCGTAGAAACGGAGTCGACAAACCATGTCCGAGTTCCGTTTAAGATCATACGAATCTAGGGATTAGACCCGAGTTCCTATAAGATGTAATAAGATGTTTACTGGATATTTTCATTGGACAATTTGACGGGTGTTTATCTAACAAGGAAAGTGGTCAATGACATTCATATCTTAACTTGAGTTATGAAGAAGAATTTTTCCTCATCTCGCACGCTTAGGTTAGCCCTGTTGCACCTCAGTTTTGGTCAAAGGTTCAAGCCCCTGGTTATGCAATACATGATAGACTGCCGTCCTCTTTGCCAGCTAAGCTTGAGTGTTGAACTCGGGAAACTTGGTCAGGGAACCAGGTACTGTTCGGCTCCAAGGAGCACCACAAGATGGAGAGGCTGTTGCGTCTCTCCATCCAGAATGTCATATATAAACTTGAATACTTCTGCCCTGAACAGGACATTGAGATCATTGGCTTCTTCGAAGGTGCCATTGCTCGTCAATGTCTTGTTGGCTAGGAGTTTTTCTCTGTTTTGAAAACATAGAAAAAATTCAGAGGTTGGAGGCCATTACCTCACAGAGGTCAGCACCACCAAAGAAGAAGGCTAGAAATTCTGCTCCCACTGTTACATGCGACCGAAGTCAAAGCCTTATTTCAAGAGTAACATTGGGAAGGGTAGGAAGAGTACAAACCCTCATTGGGACAAGACGAAAAGTTCCTGATTCGTTTCTCCGTCCTTGATCGTTCCATACGAAAGGTCTGTTCTTGAGAATTCAGCCAGTCTCAGATTCAAGTCCTCCTCTCGTAAATTATGGTTTGGATTAGGCAACAATTCTCCATCTGTGGAGGTCTCGATATTCCTCGTTTTCATCTTCCTGTAGGAGATCGTCAGTCCACCTTCTTTCTAGAGTCAATGGAAGAATATCACACAGGACTCTTGGGCCTTTTCTGTAGTGAAGGAGCGGTTTGGCATTCCATACTTGCAGCATCCACACTTTGTGTCAAAGTATGTATTTTTCCCTCCTTCGGAGGATCCGGAGAAGGCAGTTTCCATCCGGGAGGAAGTAAGGACCATGCTTTTAAAGGGCGTGGTCGAGGGGTGCCTATTATGGACTACACACTCGGCTTCTATTCCAGAATATTTCTGATCCGCAAGAGGTTGGGAGCTTGGTGTCCCATCAACTGCTGTTGGTTGTAGTGTGATTTCTGCACTCTAGGGAAGATATGTTCACAACTATGTCGACGAATTGCTAATGATACATCTAGTTCGGGAATCTGTGGATCGGAACACCCGATCCACAGGGTCTCTGCAGACTTTTTAGAGGATTCTGCATTCCAATTCGGTTTGAATGGCTACGGACAAGTCTACAGTGGTCGCTTATCTGGAGAGACAGGGACATCAGCTTACCTCCTTTGTGCCCTCGCTGTCCGTATTTCCGTATTATTCCTATCTATAAGGAAATGCAGTTAACAATTTTAGTCAAGCATCTTCCAGGAAGGGCAAATGTTCTGGCGGATAATCTCCAGGCAGCGCCAGCTGGTTATGACAGAACGACATCTATATCCCTCGACCTTTTTGCCTCTTTTCTCAATAGTCAGTTGTCAACCTTTGTGTCTCCGTGCCAAACCAAATGGCTTGGGCCGTGGACGCAGGGTTCTACAGAAGTTTCCGGGGTATTATTGCTCCCTCTTTCCGATAGCGCCACTGTTGCCGCGACAACCCTGGTTTTCGGAGCTCTTGTCGTTTCTGGTGGCTCGTCCTCTGGTTCTCCCACCAAAAGCAAATGTCTTTCGTTAGAATCGGCCCCAGACGTTACCTTCACGCATGGACATGATTTCAGGAGTCCTAGCTCAGACAGGCTTTTCTTCGGATATGTCAGCTCTCATCGCCCGATCAATTAGGTCTTTCTCCTCTGCCGTCTACCAGTCACGCTGGAAGATCTTCTTTGATTGGTGTATCGTCAGGAGGATTGATCCGGTCATGGCCTCTGCCCAGCTGATTGCGAGTTTCATTCTCCTTGTTGTTTAGGGAGCGCAATAATGTACTATTGCAGGCTATCGCACAGCTATTGCCAGTGGGTATGATCTTCATTTCTTTGTCTGTCTTGATTCGGGGGTTCAATCTGGACAGGCCTAACGTCAGCTCCACAGTGGAACCTAGAACTCGTGTTAAAGTCACAAATGGGGGCTTCGGCTTCTAATGTGCCTTTAGGATCGGTCTCCATAAAGTTTTTAACTTTAAAGACTGTCTTCCTGCTTGCTGTTGCCTCAGGCCACAGGAGAAGTGATATTCATGCATTGTCTTTTCGCTCTTCGCGTATTTCTAGCGACTTCTTTGGCTCTCCGCAATAGGTCCTTGTACCAGGACATGATGTCTTCTGCCGTTTGGCGTGGTCAGTCTACTTTCACCTCCGGTCTCTGTCCTTCCACTCTGATGGACTGTTTTCCTTGGGGCCAGTTGTGATGATTTAGTCTGTGACTGTTCCTCCTCAGTAGACATTATATACATATATGGTCTTTTAACATTATGCGAGCAGGTTTCACAATGGTGCACCTCTTTCCACGGGGAGGTATATTCGTTTTTTCCTTTGTTCATTCAACCCTGTTTTATATTCTCTGCCTGGGGCCTGTCCCCTACATTTGCCATTTGACTGGGCTGCCTGGCTTCGGACTCTCCATTACGGTAAGACAAATTCGCGTACTAAAGTTATGGTAGCGTATTACTGAAAAAAAATTGAGGTTTTTCAATGTAAAACCAATTTACATGATGTAAAACTAATAATAACTTTATGGGGTTCCACCCTTCTGTCCTCCTTCCCTTTCCTCCTCAGTCATTTGTCCTCGTGGCTACATAGAGGTTTTTAGAAAGGGACACCATTCTATATACTCTCGTCGAGTACGAAATAAAGTACGGTAGGGAGACGGGATTCTCAAATATAATGTTTTCAGGGCTATAAAAATTGGTGTATGTAGTGTATTTGAATTCTAAAGTTATGGTAAGTATTATATCATGAAAAGTGGCTTAACATTGAAAAAAAACTCTAATTTCCTTATAAAAGACTTCTTCTCTAAAACTTAGCACGATATATAACAAAAAATATTGCAAAGGTAGTATCTGTATGGGATGAGGACACAAAATTATACAAAGGGTGTGGCTTATCCCCTTGGGCCTGAGGGGCGGGGCCAAAAGGGGTCAATGTGTTTATTTCCATATAAACGACTTTTCTCTGAAATGAAGTATGGGATAGTGCTCATATTGCGATGGTAGCATCCTTAGTGGGAATTCAAAATTGTAAAAATACTGGGACTGACTCTCTACCGTACGGCGGCGTATTAGGGCCACTACAAAATTTGATTTATCTTGTACGTACAAGTTACTATCTTGTACGTACAACTTAGAATCTTGTACGTACAAGTTACTATCTTGTACGTACAACTTAGTATCTTGTACGTACAAGTTAATATCTTGTACGTACAAGTTACTATCTTGTACGTACAACTTAGTATCTTGTACGTACAAGTTACTATCTTGTACGTACAAGTTATTATCTTGTACGTACAAGATAGTATAATGTTGAAACTCTCGGTATTAAAGGATGTGACTGGTTTACTGTCCCAATGGCATCGCATGAAGCTATACGTATATTACGTAAATGTCTATGCAAGCGAGGGGTTATACGGAACTCGGGTCTGGTTCCTAGTTCCGGTTAAGTTAAACGGAACTCGGGTCTGGTTCCTAGTAACTGAGGTCTAGGTATCAGATCCGTTTAAGAAAATCTGTGTTATAGAGATAAATTATATAAGTTGTATCGTTCCTGAAGCTCAGAGCTAGATTCCTTTATAACATATGTAATTTATTATCTTATAAGAGGTAGAAATCCTAATAAACGGAACTCCGCTCGTTGACCAGTATTTTTGTTAAACGGAACTCGTGTCTGGTTCCTAGTTCCGTATAAGCTTAAACGGAACACGGGTCTGGTTCCTAGTTCCGTTAAAGTTAAACGGAACTGGAGTCTAGGTGTCAGATCCGTTTAAGGGAATTTGTGTTAATGAGATTAATTCTGTGCTGTATTATTCATGGAAGCTCTAAGTTCGATTCCTGTATATAATAAGTAATTGAACATGCAGTTAGAGATAGGAATCCTAATAAACGGAACTCCGCTCGTTGGCCAGTATGTTTGTTAAACGGAACTCGGGTCTGGTTCCTAGTTGTATGAAGCTTAAAGAACTCGGGTCTGATTCTAGTTACGTTTAAGTTAGAACGGATAGATGTGATATAGGTGTCAGATCGTTTAAGGGAATTTGTTAACTGAGAATAATTAGTGCTGTTTATTCATGGAAGCCTAATTCGATTCTGTATAATAATAGTTAATTGAACATGCAGTAATATAGGAATCCTAATAAACGAATCCGTCGATTGGCCAGTATGTTTGTAAAACAGAACTCAGGCGGGGTTTATTCCTAGTTCCGTATAAGCTTAAACGGAACTCGGTTTTCCTACGTATCGGTTTATAGTTAAACGAATTCGTGTTGGTTCCGTAGTTCGTTATTAACGGAAACTAGATTCGCAACCACCTTCAGCCCCTCGAAAATACGCAGTTACAACATAATAATGTAACGGTCTGGTAAATATGGTGTTTTTATAAAATATTAGTGATTTATTGTCCTTTTAGTATTAAACTATCTAGTGTGTATCTTGTCCAGAACATGTCTCATATTAGGTATTGTACTCTAGTTATCTTGTTTGATGCCCGTCTTTTTCTATGAGTCGGCGTGATTATTTAAATGTACATGTTATTCTATTTCGTCAACATATAAAACTCTTATAGAACTTAAGAAAATAAATAAGGTCTAGCCTTTTTTGCGTGTTCTAGATTAATGCTTCATAAAATGAAGGGCGTACTACTAAGTGATGATCTATACTACGGAGAAGGTGATAGGGCCTTATCCCGAGGTGCATTTTTTTTAATATTGGGTCATATCTTTTAAATTTGTATAATGTCATGCGTATGCAAGTAGTGTACTCATGTTAATTTGGGTCATTTCTTGTAAAGATATTTCTACTTGTTGGTATTAACTTTAAATCTATGTTTGATTTTAAGTTGCAGCGACAAAGTCAGCGCCCAACATCGTACACGTTTTGGCTCAAATATTTAAAAGCATTCTCACCGCGACAGAGTATAAATGAATATATCATTTGAACAATAAATTGGTGTTAAATCGTGTAATATATATGTTTAATTAACACCAACAATATATTAATATTTATTTCGCCTTTTGGTGCATGCGCAATATTCCTATGATATAATATACACGGATTTTTTCGGGGATGCAATTAATTATATTTCATGTTTTAACGTTGATAATATTAGAAGAGCTACAAGTTCAATTAGTGTAAATTGTGTATAAGTAAACTTCTTGTAACTGAAAGAAATATCTAATTATCTCTGCTCTGTTTTAGATAGTTAAAATTTACAGTTGTCAGCGGTGGGAGCATTTTAAATACGAAATCATAAATTATTATAGCCCAGAATATGACGATAAGAATGAGTAAGCTATCGTTTTTATTATATCATTGTATGTTATAGATTATATATTATATACGGATTCATTTCCACTATTCAATATAGCAACTACACGTAGCGCGACTGTTTTAAATATCTATAATCGCCAATACCGCAACACTGCCCCATTGAGTTTCCCGGCTCTTGTCACAGCTGTTGGTCTCAGATGACGTCACGAATCTACGGCCACCTGGTGATATCAGGGGCGATAAGCGATGCGATTGTTCTAGACAAGGGTCGTTGTGGACTTCGTTTCAAGCACATTTTATGGAAATTACGTCAAATACAACCTGTATTTTTTGTTGGAAATCATAAAGTGCACCACAATAAACAAATATCAACACAAAAATAGCATATTTAAAATCTGTTTTTATCACCTTTAATCATCCACCAATTGATTTTCTAAAAGAACTATTAGCGAATAAAAGTCGCCACAATCAACTTGGTCTAATCTTCTAATATCGACGATAACCTTTATCCTGTTTACACGAAATCCAGGAATGACTTAGAGAACGCTACATGTAAGAAACATATTATATGGACATTGGTAAAACAATGAAAATAGAATAGTGTTTTTTTAACCAATACAGAGCATACAAATATATTGTTCTGTTTTGTTCATGAAGAAAATCAGTAAAATGTAAATAAAAAACACCCCATAAAAAAAAAAAAAAAAAAAAACTTGGTCTAATCTTCAGTGAAAATGGAAAGTGGTCAGAACATATACAACATATTTGTAATAAAACATACAAAAGAATCAACATCATGCGAAATCTTAAAAACTCAGTTGATAGAAAATCTCTAATTATGATGTATACAAATTATATAAGGCCAATTCTAGAATATGCTAGTGAATTCTGGGATATATGTACACAACATGAAAAATCACTTTTAGAATCAATACAGTTAGGTGCAGCACGAATGATTACTGGCTTACGTAGAGGTTCTTCACATTCACAAGGGAAAACTTAGCCGAAAGGCGACAAAAAAAGAAGCTATCTCTTATGTATAAAATACACACACCATACAGCTAGTCTATTATATTCCCTATTGGTACTCCACACACCATAGAGCTAGCCTATTATATCCCCCTACTGGTACTCCACACACCATAGAGCTAGCCTATTATATCACCTACTGGCACTCCACACACACCATACAGCTAGCCTATTATATCACCTACTGGCACTCCACACACACACCATACAGCTAGCCTATTCTATCCCCTACTGGTACTCCACACACACACACCATACAGCTAGCCTATTACATCCCCTACTGGCACTCCACACACACCAGCTAGCCTATTCTTTACCCCTACTGGTACTCCACACACACCAGCTAGCCTATTCTATCCCCCCTACTGGTACCACACATACATACTGCTAGCCTGTTCTATATCCCTACTGGTACTTCACACACATACTGCTATCCTATTCTATATCCCTACTGGTACTCTACACACATACTGCTAGCCTATTCTATATCCCTACTGGTACTCTACACACACACCATACAGCTAGCCTATTCTATATCCCTACTGGTACTACACACATCATACAGCTAGCCTATTCTATCCCCCTACTGGTACTACACACACACACACCATACAGCTAGCCTATTCTATACCCCTACTGGTACTCCACACACACCAGCTAGTCTATTCTTTACCCCTACTGGTACTCCACACACACCAGCTAGCCTATTCTATACCCCTACTGGTACTCGACACACACCAGCTAGCCTATTCTATACCCCTACTGGTACTACACACACACCAGCTAACCTGTTCTATCCCCCTACTGGTACTACACACACACCAGCTAGCCTATTTTATCGCTCTACTGGTACTCCACACATACAAGCTAGTCTATTTTATCGCTCTACTCTTACTCCACACACACCAGCTAGTCTATTTTATCGCTCTACTGGTACTCCACACACACACCATACAGCTAGCCTATTCTATTCCCCTACTGGTACTCCACACACACCAGCCAGCATATGCTATCCCCCTACTGGTACTCCACACACACAAGTTAGCCTATTCTATACCCCTACTGGTACTCCACATACACCAGCTAGCATATTCTATCCCCCTATTGGTACTACACACACACCATACAGCTAGCCTATTCTATCCCCTACTGGTACTGCCAACACACACCATACAGCTAGCCTAATCTTTCCCCCTACTGGTACTCCACATACACATCATACAGCTAGCCTATTCTATCCCCCTATTGGTACTCCACACACACACCATACAGCTAGCGTATTCAACCCCTCTACTGGTACTCCACACACACACCATACAGCTGGTTTATTCTACCCCTCTACTGGTACTCCACACACACACACACACACACACCATACAGCTAGCCTATTCTATACCCCTACTGGTACTCAACATACACCAGCTAGCCTATTCTATCCCCCTATTGGTACTCCACACACACATCATACAGCTAGCCTATTCTATCCCCCTACTGGTACTCCACTCACACATCATACAGCTGGCCTATTCTATCCCCCTACTGGTACTCCACACACACATCATACAGCTAGCCTATTCTATCCCTCTACTGGTACTCCACACACACACCATACAGCTAGCCTATTCTTCCCCCTACTGGTACTCCACACACACACACCATACAGCTAGCCTATTCTATCACCTACTGGCACTCCACACACACCAGCTAGCCTATTCTATCCTCCAACTGGTACTCCACACACACCAGCTAACCTATTCTATCCCCCTACTGGTACTCTACACAAACACCATACATCTAGCCTATTCTATCACCCTACTGGTACTCCACACACACCATACAGCTAGCCTATTCTATCACCTACTGGTACTCCCAACACACACCATACAGCTGGCCTATTCTATACCCCTACTGGTACTCCACATATTGGTACTCCACACACACCATACAGCTAGCCTATTCTATCACCTACTGGTACTCCCAACACACACCATACAGCTAGCCTATTACCCTAATGGTACTCCACACACATCAGCTAGTCTATTCTATCCCCCTACTGGTACTCCACACACACCAGCTAGCCTATTCTATCCCCCTACTGGTACTCCACACACACTAGCTAGCCTGTTCTTTCCCCCTACTTGTACTACACACACCAGCTTGCCTATTCTATACCCCTACTGGTACTCCAAATAAACCAGCTAGTCTATTCTATCCCTCTTCTGGTACTCCACACACACCAGTTAGCCTATTCTATCCCCCTACTGGTACTCCAAACAAACCAGCTAGCCTATTCTATCCCCCTACTGGTACTCCACACACACATCAAGCCTATTCTATCCCCATACTGGTACTCTACACACACCAGATAGCCTATTCTATCCCCTACTGGTATGACACACACATACCGCTAGCCTATTCTATCCCCCTACTGGTACTCCACACACACCAGCTAGCCTATTCTATCCCCTACTGGTACTCCGGACACACAGCTAGCCTATTCTATCCCCCTACTGGTACTCCACACACACCAGCTAGTCTATTCTATCCCTCTACTGGTACTCCACACACACACCATACACCTAGCCTATTCTATCCCCTACTGGTACTCCACACACACCAGCTAGCCTATTCTATCCCCTACTGGTTCTCCACACACACAGCTAGCCTATTGTATCCCCCTACTGGTACTCCAAACACACCAGCTAGCCTATTCTATCCCCTACTGGTACTCCACACACACAGCTAGCCTTTTATATCCCCCTACTGGTACTCCACATACACATCAAGCCTATTTTATCCCCCTACTGGTACTCCAAACACACCAGCTAGCCTATTCTATCCCCCTACTGGTACTACACAAACACACACCAGCTAGCCTATTCTATCCCCTACTGGTACTCCACACACACACACACCCAACTAGCCTATTCTATCTCCCTACTGGTACTCCACACACACACACACACCAGCTAGCCTATTCTCTACCCCTACTGGTACTCCACACACACCAGCTAGCCTATTCTATTCCCCTACAGGTACTACACACACATACAGCTAGCCTTTTTTACCCCTACTGGTACTCCACACTCACCAGCTAGCCTATTCTATCCCCCTTCTGGTACTCAACACACACCAGCTAGTCTATTCTTTACCCCTACTGGTACTCCACACATACCAGCTAGCATATTCTATACCCCTACTGGTACTCCACACACACACACCAGCTAGCCTATTCTATCCCCCTACTAGTTACACACACATACAGCTAGCCTATTCTATCCCCCTACTAGTTACACACACATACAGCTAGCCTATTCTATCACCCTACTGGTACTCCACACACACACCAGCTACCCTATTCTATCCCCCTACTAGTTACACACACACCAGCTAGCCTATTCTATCCCCCTACTGGTACTCCACACACACCATACAGCTAGCCTATTCTATATCCCTACTGGTACTCCACACACACCAGCTAGCCTATTCTATATCCCTACTGGTACTCCACACACACCATACAGCTAGCCTATTCTATCCCCCTACTGGTACTAAACACACACACCATACAGCTAGCCTATTCTATCCCCTACTTGTACTCCACACACACAGCTAGCCTATTCTATCCCCCAACTGGTACTCAACACACACCAGCTAGTCTATTCTTTACCCCTACTGGTACTCCACACATACACCAGCTAGCCTATTCTATCCCCCTACTAGTTACACACACCAGCTAGCCTATTCTATCGTTTACAATAAAATGGTTTCTATAGAGATTTCTATAATCAAACAAATGATGATGAATTAGTAACATAAAAAGTCGTGTTAATTCAAGATTCAGTATAAATGACTATGTGTGGTTTTGGCAATTTTCCCCCAAATCCATCATGTTTTAGAAATTAAATTATTATATTTGAAATATATTTTGTACATTCCTGGTTCAACTGAAATGAAAAATTTTGCTTTAGATACCACGCTTATACTCCTTGACATGCTTAAATTTTCGCCAATCTGCCTATTTTGTGATTGCTTTTGTCTCAGAAACATCAGACTGTAAAATTGTATTGAGAGCATAAAGGCGCTTAAGATATAAAGTTTGTTCAGATGCGCTCCCATAGTTTCCAGATGAAAAATGGGCATTTTAGCAACTGCAGCTGTAATGACACTTAACTCTCATACATATTATAGCAAGGATGTACACAATATTTCAAATTCAACTATTAAAAAAATCACTAAATAACAGGGTTTAATTTTTTTTTTAATCGATACCAAAGCGGTGAAACATCCAACTTATCAAGATATGATTATTTGTGAAATATCCACAATACACCAATAGTGTCAAATATCACGGTTAGAGAGTTTAGGTATCTACAACAGTATGGAGTTATCCACAATACACCAATAGTGTCAAATATCACGGTTAGAGAGTTTAGGTATCTACAGCAGTATGGAGTTATCCACAATACACCAATAGTGTCAAATATCAAGGTTATAGAGGGTATCTACAGCAGTATGGAGTTATCCACAATACACCAATAGTGTCAAATATCACGGTTAGAGAGTTTAGGTATCTACAGCAGTATGAAGTTATCCACAATACACCAATAGTGTCAAATATCACGGTTAGAGAGGGTATCTACAGCAGTATGGAGTTATCCACAATACACCAATAGTGTCAAATATCACGGTTAGAGAGTTTAGGTATCTACAGCAGTATGGAGTTATCCACAATACACCAATAGTGTCAAATATCACGGTTAGAGAGATACTCGCGTATTGTGTGAGGTTTACAGTTATCGTTGGTTTGTAAGTCGCAAACGAAACACTGTTTACTTTTTCTATAATAGATGTTTGTTTTAATATTCAATGTTTAATGCCTAAAAATGTCTCATAGAAAAATAGACCTATGTACACAATATGCTACAAAACATAACTTAGTCAGATACGTATATTCTGTTATATTAGCAAAAATATGGCATCCTTTTGTGACAAATATGACCTAGCACATTTACTATTGTGTAGAAAATATGTAGATCAAGAAGTAAGACATGGTTTTGAAAGGTATAAGCGAGAAACAAAATATGTGTGAAATGACTTTACATAATCAATGTGAGTTTTGTATAAATTTAAATATAAATATAAAGTAGCGGTTGCTGTAATTATAGTCAATTTTGGTTTAACGGGGGTTTATTTAAAAAGCCTCATGGGAGTTATCCCCTTTCAGGATAATTAATTGAATGATGATTATGAAGAACCTTTTAATGTATGCCTTATATATGTATTATTGGTAAATACAAAAACATAAAATGATGATATACTTGGATCCAATTTTTCTTTATGCTGTTTGATATTACTCTTACAGCCTTTCTATTGATGGTATTGTGGATAACTCCATACTGCTGTAGATACCACTCTCTAACCGTGATATTTGACACTATTGATGTATTGTGTGGATAACTCCATACTGCTGTAGATACCTAAACTCTCTAACCGTGATATTTGACACTATTGGTGAATTGTGGGATACTCCATACTGCTGTAGATACCCTCTCTAACCGTGATATTTGACACTATTGTGTATTGTGGATAACTCCATACTGTTGTAGATATCTTAAACTCTCTAACCGTGATATTTGACACTATTGGTGTATTGTGGATAACTCCATACTGTTGTAGATACCTAAACTCTCTAACCGTGGATATTTGACACTATTGGTGTATTGTGGATAACTCCATACTGCTGTAGATACCCTCTCTAACCGTGATATTTGACACTATTGGTGTATTGTGATAACTCCATACTGCTGTAGATACCCTCTCTAACCGTGATATTTGACACTATTGGTGTATTTGTGGGAATAACTCCATACTGCTGTAGATACCTAAACTCTCTAACCGTGATATTGACACTATTGATGTATTGTGGATAACTCCATACTGCTGTAGATCCCTCTCTACCGTGATATTTGACACTATTGGTGTATTGTGGATAACTCCATACTGCTGTAGATACCTAAACTCTCTAACCGTGATATTTGACACTATTGTGTATTGTGGATAACTCCATTACTGGTATAGTAGTAACCTCTCTAACCGTGATATTTGACACTATTGATGTATTGTGGAATAACTCCATACTGTTGTAGATACCTAACTCTCTAACCGTGATATTTGACACTATTGGTGTATTGTGTGATAACTCCATACTGCTGTAGATATCTAAACTCTCTAACCGTTGATATTTGACCACTATTGGTGTTTTGTGGATACATACATACTGCGTAGATACCCTCTCTAACCGTGATATTTGACACTATTGTGTATTGTGATAACTCCATACTGCTGTAGATACCTAAAACTCTCTAACCGTGATATTTGACACTATTGGTGTATTGTGGATAACTCCATACTGCTGTAGATACCTAAACTCTCTAACCGTGATATTTTGACACTATTGGTGTATTGTGGATAACTCCATACTGCTGTAGATACCCTCTCTAACCGTGATATTTGACACTATTGGTGTATTGTGGATAACCTCCATACTGCTGTAGATATCTAAACTCTCTAACCGTGGATATTTGACACTATTGTGTATTGTGGATAACTCCATACTGCTGTAGATACCTAAACTCTCTAACCGTGATATTTGACACTATTGGTGTATTGTGGAATAACTCCATACTGTTGTAGATACCTAACTCTCTAACCGTGATATTTGACACTATTTGGTATTGTGGATAACTCCATACTGCTGTAGATACCCTCTCTAACCGTGATATTTGACACTATTGGTGTATTGTGGATAACTCCATACTGCTGTAGATACCTAAACTCTCTAACCGTGATATTTGACACTATTGGTGTATTGGTGGATAACTCCAATACTGCTTGTAGATACCTAACCTCTCTAACCGTGATATTTTGACACTATTGGTGTATTGTGGATAACTCCATTACTGCTGTAGATACCCTCTCTAAACCGTGATATTTGACACTATTGGTGTATTGTGGATAACTCCATACTGCTGTAAGTACCTAAACTCTCTAACCGTGATATTTGAACACTATTTGGTGTATTGTGGATAACTCCATACTGGTGTAGATACCTAAACTCTCTAACCGTGATATTTGACACTATTGGTGTATTGTGGATAACTCCATACTGCTGTAGATACCTAAACTCTCTAACCGTGATATTTGACACTATTGGTGTATTGTGGATAACTCCATACTGCTGTAGATACCCTCTCTAACCGTGATATTTGACACTATTGGTGTATTGTGGATAACTCCATACTGCTGTAGATATCTAAACTCTCTAACCGTGATATTTGACACTATTGGTGTATTGTGGATAACTCCATACTGCTGTAGATACCTAAACTCTCTAACCGTGATATTTGACACTATTGGTGTATTGTGGATAACTCCATACTGCTTGTAGATACCTAAAC
>SAYR01004446.1:90608-127505 GCA_004382745.1 Argopecten irradians irradians
AAATTACAGTAACAGTAACGGAATGTGTGGAGTACCAATAACAGTTTACGGAATGTGTGGAGTACCAATTACAGTTACGGAATGTGTGGAGTACCAATACAGTTACGGAATGTGTGGAGTAGATACAGTTACGGAATACCAGTTACGGAATGTGTGGAGTACCGATACAGTTACGGAATGTGTGGAGTACCCATACAGTTACGGAATGTGTGGAGTACCAATACAGTTACGGAATTGTGGAGTACCGATACAGTTACAGAACGTGTGGGTACCAATACAGTTACGGAACGTGTGGAGTACCAATACAGTAACGGAATGTGTGGAGTACCATACAGTTACGGAATGTGTGGAGTACCGATACAGTTTACGGAATGTGTGGAGTACCGATTACAGTTATGGAATGTGTGGAGTACCGATACAGTTACGGAATGTGTGGATGTACCGATACAGTTACGGAAAGTGTGGAGTACCGATACAGTTACGGAAAGTGTGGAGTACCGATACAGTTCCGGAATGTATGGAGTACCGATACAGTTACGGAATGTGTGGAGTACCAATACAGTTACGGAATGTGTGGAGTACCAATTACAGTTACGGAATGTGTGGATTACCAAACAGTTACGGAATGTGGAGTACCAATACAGTTTACGGAATGTGTGGAGTACCAATACAGTTACGGATACAGTACGGAATGTGTGGAGTACCGATACAGTTACGAATACAGTTACGGAATGTGTGGAGTTCCGATACAGTTACGGAATGTGTGGAGTACCGAATACAGTTACGGAATGTGTTGGAGTACCAATACAGGTTACGGAATGTGTGGAAGTACCGATACAGTTACGGAATGTGTGGAGTACCAATACAGTTTACGGAATGTGTTGGAGTACGATACAGTTACGGAATGTGTGGAGTACCAATTTACAGTAACGGAATGTGTGGAGTACCAAACAGTTACGGAATGTGTGGAGTACCAATACAGTTACGGAATGTGGAGTACAAATACAGTTACGGAATGTGTGGAGTACCGATACAGTTACGGAATACAGTTACGGAATGTGTGGAGTACCGATACAGTTACCGGAATGTTGGAGTACCGCATACAGTTACGGAATGTGTGGAGTACCAATACAGTTACGGAATGTGTGGAGTACGCATACAGTTACGGAACCGTGTGGAGTACCAATACAGTTACGGAATGTGTGGAGTACCAAATACAGTTATAAGAACGTGTAGAGTAACCAATAACAGTTACGGAACGTGTGGAGTACCAATACAGTAACGGAATGTGTGGGAGTACCAATACAGTTACGGAATGTGTGGAGTACCGATACAGTTACGGAATGTGTGGAGTACGATACAGTTATGGAATGTGTGGAGTACCGATACAGTTACGGAATGTGTGGAGTACCGATACAGTTACGGAAAGTGTGGAGTACCGATACAGTTACGAAAGTGTGGAGTACCGATACAGTTACGGAATGTGTGGAGTACCGATACAGTTACGGAATGTGTGAAGTACCAATACAGTAACGGAATGTGTTGGAGTACCAATACAGTTACGGAATGTGTGGAGTACCAATACAGTAACGGAATGTGTGGAGAACCAATACAGTTACGGAATGTGTGGAGTATCGATACAGTTACGGAAGTGTGGAGTACCAATACAGTTACGGAATGTGTGGAGTACCGATACAGTTACGGAATACAGTTACGGAAGCGTGGATACCGATACAGTTACGGAATGTGTGGAGTACCGATACAGTTACGGAAAGTGGGAGTACCAATACATTACGGAATGTGTGGAGTACCGATACAGTTACGGAACGTGTGGAGTACCAATACAGTTACGGAATGTGTGGAGTACCAATACAGTTACAGAACGTGTGGAGTACCAATACAGTTACGGAACGTGTGGAGTACCAATACAGTAACGGAATGTGTGGAGTACCATACAGTTACGGAATGTGTGGAGTACGATACAGTTACGGAAGTGTGGAGTACCGATACAGTTAGAATGTGTAGAGTACCGATACAGTTACGGAATTGTGTGAGTACCGATACAGTTACGGAATGTGTGGAGGTGACCGATACAGTTTACGGAAAGTGTGGGGAGTACCGATACAGTTACGGAAAGTGTGGAGTACCGATACAGTTACGGAATGTGTGGAGTACCGATACAGTTACGGAATGTGTGGAGTACCGATACAGTTACGGAATGTGTGGAGTACCAATACAGTTACGGAATGTGTGGAGTACCAATACAGTTACGGAATGTGGGAGTACCAATACAGTACGGAATGTGTGGAGTACCAATACAGTTACGGAATACAGTTACGGAATGTGTGGAGTACTGATACAGTTACGGAATACAGTTACGGAATGTGTGGAGTACCATACAGTTACGGAATTGTGGAGACGATACAGTTACGGAATGTGTGGAGTACCGATACAGTTACGGAATGTGTGGAGTACCGATACAGTTAACGGAATGTGTGGAGTACCAATACAGTTACGGAAATGTGTGGAGTACCGATACAGTTAAAGAATGTGTGGAGTACCGATACAGTTATGGAATGTGTGGTGTACAATACAGATACGAATGTGTGGAGTACCGATACAGTTACGGAATGTGTGGAGTACCAATACAGTTTACGGAATGTGGTGGAGTACCGATACAGTTACGGAATGTGTGGAGTACCAATACAGTTACGGAATGTGTGGAGTACCAATACAGTTACGGAATTCTAAACCAACATTCACGTTCCATGAAATAATTCTTGATGTTAGATCTAGTATTCGGTTCAGACACGGCGGAGCCGGTTGTTGGGTTGACTAGTTAAACACACTAGAATTACTTATGTCACAGAAGTTCAGACATTTTGGTTTTAGTACGATTTTGGGAAAGGAAAACATAACAATTTAACTTGATATGTACTAATAAAACAAAATGTTACGACGGATTTTTGACCGTCTGATTTTTTTTGACCGTCTGATTTTCGAAAAATCAGGTAAAATGCTTCTTTTCATGCTTTCAAAAAAATGATAAGACGACCCGCGTTATGGAAATTAATATTTATTTTTAGTTCAATTAAAATTGATCTGAAGGTGACGATAGTGTAGAATTTACGGTAAGCTAATTACTTTGCGACTCTACAAAGTTATGAATTTTAAACATTCCCATTTTAAAATACAAAAAACACCGTTACGGAACAGTAATTGAGCCTTTAAAGGACAAACTTACTTGTGTCTTCTATTTGGCTCCAGTTTTTCTATGACATATTCCAGGGTAGGATATAACATCATGATATTAACCCCTGGAATATCGAGGATGATGACAACCATATTGGTGATTATAACACGCATGGAATGGTTACACTAAGACCGGATGACATTTAAATGGTTTCTGTGTAAAATCTTGAAGATAAAAGGTAAAAGGTATCAGCTTGTAACCTGTTTTAAAAAGTCGAGAGATATTATAAACTTTACAAAGTTAAGAGGATTCGCCTCAACGACCCCAGGTGTGTACGAGGATATAATAAGTACCTCGGACTGTCCTCACACACAATCATCTACCACATCACAACACTGACAACAAACAATGCGAAATAACTCAAAAATAAAGTTCGCTGATGTATTAGCATGAATAAGATATAGATGAATACCTATTGATCAGTGCTGTCCTTACCTTAACAATCCATGATAAAACTTGTGATTAGTGTAGTTTTCACGCTCTATTAGCATTAAGTTAATTATCGGCGAGAGTACACTAGCTGGCACCATCTCCGGGCAATGTCCTAATTGTAACACCGAGACACCATAGCCATCAAAGTAGCAGAAACGGTAAGTCTGTTTTTCTTTTCCCCAGTGATTTTAGTGAATGCTTATATTCTCTGATATTTTGCGCTATTGTCACTAGGAACAGTTAATGGTTGTATTCGAGGTTTTTGATAATACTTTGTGTACTTCTCGATACCTGTTTGTGGATAACTCCATACTGTTTAGATATCTAAACTCTCTAACCGTGATATTTGCACTATTGGTGTATTGTGGATAACTCCATACTGCTGTAGATACCCTCTCTAACCGTGATATTGACACTATTGTGTATTTGTGGATAACTCCATACTGCTGTAGATACCCTCTCTAACCGTGATATTTGACACTATTGGTGTATTGTGGATACTCCATACTGTTGTAGATACCCTCTCTAACCGTGATATTTGACACTATTGGTGTATTGTGGATAACTCCATACTGCTGTAGATACCCTCTCTAACCGTGATATTTGACACTATTGGTGTATTGTGGATAACTCCATACTGCTGTAGATACCCTCTCTAACCGTGATATTTGACACTATTGGTGTATTGTGGATAACTCCATACTGGTGTAGATACCTAAACTCTCTAACCGTGATATTTGACACTATTGGTGTATTGTGGATAACTCCATACTGGTGTAGATACCTAAACTCTCTAACCGTGATATTTGACACTATTGTTGTATTGTGGATAACTCCATACTGTTGTAGATACCCTCTCTAACCGTGATATTTGACACTATTGATGTATTGTGGATAACTCCATACTGCTGTAGATACCTAAACTCTCTAACCGTGATATTTGACACTATTGTTGTATTGTGGATAACTCCATACTGTTGTAGATACCTAAACTCTCTAACGCTGATATTTGACACTATTGATGTATTGTGGATAACTCCATTACTGATTGTAGATACCTAAACTCTCTAACCGTGATATTTTGACACTATGGTGTATTGTGGATAACTCCATACTGCTGTAGATTACCCTCTCTAACCGTGATATTTGACACTATTGGTGTATTGTGGATAACTCCATACTGCTGTAGATACCTAAACTCTCTAACCGTGATATTTGACACTATTGGTGTATTGTGGATAACTTCCATACTGCTGTAGATACCCTCTCTAACCGTGATATTTGACACTATTGGTGTATTGTGGGATAACTCCATACTGCTGTAGATACCTAAAACTCTCTCTAAACCGTGATAATTTGAACCACTATTGGTGTATTGTGGATAACTCCATACTGATGTAGATTACCCTCTCTAACCGTGATATTTGACACTATTGGTGTATTGTGGATAAACTCCATACTGCTGTAGATATCAACTCTCTAACCGTGATATTTGACACTATTGGTGTATTGTGGATAACTCCATACTGCTGTTAGATATCTAAAACTCCTCTAACCGTGATATTTGACACTATTTGGTGTATTTGTGGATACCCTCATACTGTTGTAGATACCACTCTCTAACCTGATATTTGACCACTATTGGTGTATTGTGGATAACTCCATACTGCTGTAGATACCTAAACTCTCTAACCGTGATATTTGACCACTATTGGTGGTATTGTGGATAACTCCAATACTGCTGTAGATACCTAAACTCTCTAACCGTGATATTTGACACTATTGATGTATTGTGGATACCTCCATACTGATGTAGATACCCTCTCTAACCGTGATATTTGACACTATTGATGTATTGTGGATAACTCCATACTGTTGTAGATACCTAAACTCTCTAACCGTGATATTTGACACTATTGGTGTATTGTGGATAACTCCATACTGCTGTAGATACCTAAACTCTCTAACCGTGATATTTGACACTATTGGTGTATTGTGGATAACTCCATACTGCTGTAGATACCCTCTCTAACCGTGATATTTGACACTATTGGTGTATTTTGGATAACTCCATACTGATGTAGATACCCTCTCTAACCGTGATATTTGACCACTATTGTGTATTGTGGATTACCTCCATACTGCTTGAGATACCTAAACTCTCTAAACCGTGAATTTGACACTATGGTGTATTGTGGATAAACTCCATACTGCTGTAGGTTACCCTCTCTAACCGTGATATTTGACACTATTGGTGTTATGTGGATAACTCCATACTGCTGTAGATACCTAAACTCTCTAACCGTGATATTTGACACTAATTGGTGTATTGTGGATAACCTCCATACTGCTGTAGATACCTAAACTCTCTAACCGTGATATTTGACACTATTGGTGTATTGTGGATAACTCCATACTGTTGTAGATACCCTCTCTAACCGTGATATTTGACACTATTGGTGTATTGTGGATAACTCCATACTGTGTAGATATCTAAACTCTCTAACCGTTGATATTTGACACTATTGCATGTAATGTGGATAACTCCATACTGCTGTAGATATCTAAACTCTTCTAACCGTGATATTTGACACTATTGGTGTATTGTGGATAACTCCATACTGTTGTAGATACCCTCTCTAACCGTGATATTTGACACTATTGGTGTATTGTGGATAACTCCATACTGCTGTAGATACCCTCTCTAACCGTGATATTTGACACTATTGGTGTATTGTGGATAACTCCATACTGCTGTAGATACCTAAACTCTCTAACCGTGATATTTGACACTATTGTGTATTGTGGATAACTCCATACTGCTGTAGATACCCTCTCTAACCAGTGATATTTGACACTATTTGGTGTATTGGATAACTCCATACTGCTGTAGATACCTAAACTCTCTAACCGTGATATTTGACACTATTGGTGTATTGTGGATACCTCCATACTGATGTAGATACCCTCTCTAACCGTGATATTTGACACTATTGATGTATTGTGGATAACTCCATACTGTTGTAGATACCTAAACTCTCTAACCGTGATATTTGACACTATTGGTGTATTGTGGATAACTCCATACTGCTGTAGATACCTAAAACTCTCTAACCGTGATATTTTGACCACTTTTGGTGTATTGGATAACTCCATACTGCTGTAGATACCCTCTCTAAACCGTGATATTTGACACTATTGGTGTATTGTGGATAACTCCATACTGCTGTAGATACCTAAACTCTCTAACCGTGATATTTGACACTATTGGTGTATTGTGGATAACTCCATACTGCTGTAGATACCTAAACTCTCTAACCGTGATATTTGACACTATTGGTGTATTGTGGATAACTCCATACTGCTGTAGATACCCTCTCTAACCGTGATATTTGACACTATTGGTGTATTGTGGATAACTCCATACTGCTGTAGATACCTAAACTCTCTAACCGTGATATTTGACACTATTGGTGTATTGTGGATAACTCCATACTGCTGTAGATACCTAAACTCTCTAACCGTGATATTTGACACTATTGGTGTATTGTGGATAACTCCATACTGCTGTAGATACCTAAACTCTCTAACCGTTGATATTTGACACATGGTGTATGTGCGCATTAACCTCCATACATGCCTGTAGATACCTAAAACTCTCTAACCGTGATATTTGACTACTATTGGGTGTTTGTGATACTCCATATCTCTCCTGGTACTCCACACATTCCGTAACTGTATCGGTACTCCACACATTCCGTAACTGTATCGGTACTCCACACTTTCCGTAACTGTATCGGTACTCCACACTTTCCGTAACTGTATCGGTACTCCACACATTCCGTAACTGTATCGGTACTCCACACATTCCATAATTGTATCGGTACTCCACACATTCCGTAACTGTATCGGTACTCCACACATTCCGTAACTGTATTGGTACTCCACACATTCCGTTACTGTATTGGTACTCCACACGTTCCGTAACTGTATTGGTAATCCACACGTTCCGTAACTGTATTGGTACTCCACACGTTCCGTAACTGTATTGGTACTCCACACGTTCTGTAACTGTATTGGTAATCCACATGTTCCGTAACTGTATTGGTACTCCACACATTCCGTAAATGTATTGGTACTCCACACATTCCGTAACTGTATTGGTACTCCACACATTCCGTAACTGTATTGGTACTTCACACATTAGTAACTGTATTGGTACTCCACACATACAAATTGTATTGTCAAATATGATGTTATTTTCTTGTCAGAGTGAATTCCGTAACTATATTGGTACTCCACACATACAAATTGTATTGTCAAATATGATATTATTTTCTTGTCAGAGTGCTGGATTCCTAATGACTGTACATTGAAACTCGATGACTTCCAATCAGTTGTGATACCAAGAAAAGCAACGCGCTCTTCGGAAGGGATGGTTTTTTTTTTTTTGCTAATCCGTAATGACTTTTTTAAGCAATACTATTTTTCCAATTAGTATCGATAAACGTCTAACTGGACGTGAAAGAAGTCTGACAGTAATATTTACATATATCCCTCCTAGCTCGTCTCGTTTTTACGAGCAGTATGATTGTGGCGTTTTTTCAGTTTTAGAAAATGACATTACCGATTTTTAGGTCATCTGACCCGAAGAGTCAGGATGACCTATAGTCGTCATGTTTCGTCCGTCGTCGTCCGCCGTCCGCCGTCCGCCGTGCGTTCACTTTTCACATTTTGAACTTCTTCTCAAGTTCTACCAGTGCAATTTGGCTGAAACTTGCATGAAATGATCCTGACATGGTCCCGACAAAGTGTAGTTATTTTTCGAGTCGATCCGAAATCCAAGATGGCCGCCACAGCCGCCATCTTGAAAAGACATTTTGAACTTCTTCTCAAGTTCTACCGGTGCGATTAGCATGAAATGGTCCTGACATGGTCCCGACAAAGTGTTGTTATTTTTCGGGTCGATCCGAAATCCAAGATGGCCGCCACAGCCGCCATCTTGAAAACATATTTTGAACTTCTTCTCAAGTTCTACTGGTGCGATTTGGCTGAAACTTGCATGAAATGATCCTGAAATGGTCCCAACAAAGTGTTGTTATTTTTCGGGTTGATCCGAAATCCAAGATGGCCGCCAAAGTCGCCATCTTGAAAACACATTTTGAACTTCTTCTCAAGTTCTACCGGTGCGATTTGGCTGAAACTTGTATGAAATGGTCCTGACATGGTCCCGACAAAGTGTTGTTATTTTGCGGGTCGATCCGAAATCCGAGATGGCCGCCACAGCCGCCATCTTGAAAACACATTTTGAACTTCTTCTCAAGTTCTACCTTTGTGATTTGGCTGCAACTTCATCTGCATGAGATGATCCTGACATGGTTCGACAAAGTATTGTTACATCTCTGGTTGATCCCAAATCGAAGAAGGTTACCATGACACTATATCTGATTAATTTACTACATGTTAAGGCCCTTGGGCCTCTTGTTTGAAATAAGATTTGTTGAAGGAAATGGAAAATGATCCTGACATGGTCCTGACAAAGTGACACCATATGAAATTAATTTTACTATTGCCAAGGTAGTCAGATGACCGTTAAGGCCCTTTGGGCCTCTTCTTCTCAATCTGAACAGTCGTACTCGCTCTTCTGTAGATTATCTGTGCGTTCCATTTGCGGATTCGTACTAGTTGTAATAAGTTGATACGGCACTGACAAATGGATCGCGTTTGGGTTTCTCCATGATGGCGGCACCCATATGAAAGATGCGCTTCGAATATAAAAGTCAAGTATTTTTGATGTTAACAATAAAATTGATATAAAAGTAATACCTTATAGTTTCGGCATATATTGAAATAAATAATCCGTGTAATTTCATCGGGTATAAATACTCTCTGTCTTGGTTTCAACAGAGAAAACATTTCTATCACAAATGAAAATTCTTGGGGTCCGCCATCTTGGATCCAAGTGGTACGCTTCTGAATAATACATGGAAGTATTAAGTCGCATGTTCAATCTATTTTTAATTATTTGAGTGATACTGATGATGGAAGTTGTTTACCTACTAGGAAAAATCCTGATTTAGGAGGGAACGAATTTGGAACTAGGCTGTTAAACCTTTGTAAATCTTCTGGTCTAAGAATTTTGAATGGTAGAGATCCAGATAATCTATCGTGTGATTTTACTTTCTGTGGGGCAAACGGTATGAGTGTGATTGATTATGTTTGATTACCATTTAACCTGTTTAATATCATCAATAAGTTTATGGTTTGTGAATTTGTAGAAATTTTTTATCGTGCTCCATTACATATTGAAATACGTTGTGAAAGCTTTTCTTTTGACACTGAGATTGATGGTGATGATGTCGAAAATAGACCCGTTTTTTAAATGTCCTGCTTGGTATCATGCAACCATTTTTTCCTAATCAATCCACAGTATAGTAATTCTAGCAAACCCCCTGTAAAATCACATACCAGTACTCTTTCTAGTTCCAATGATAAACCTTGGTTTAATGACTGTTTAAAATCCTAGCTACTCCAGCAATATCTTGCCTTAACACACACCAATCTCATACATAAGAAAAGGGAGTAGAAGTCTATGGAGCGTAAATATAAAAGGCAATATCTAAGTACCGAAGATGATATGTTAGAATATATGAGGAAACATAACCCAAGGTCTTTTATAAGAAATTTGGACTTTATTTTAATCTGTATTAACTATCATGATTTAAGAAAGAAAGATGTCAAACATTTGTATTGGCGTAAACCATCTATGTACATGTTGATACAATTGCTATGTTGTGGAAATATTAGTGATCTACGTAAATTAGCAAAATTTATATTTGAAGTCATGAAAATACTATCCCGCCTCCAATAAATTCAGTATAGCTATTTTAGTATTGTATACTTAACCTGTAAATTGTGTAGACTTTATATAGTAATTAATAAACTAATATTATTTGAGAACATATTTTAAATTATACGAAGTGACTGCATATATAATATATCCACACAACTCCGATGTCCAAATACAAATTTAATTTTCAATTTATATTACAATTGTAACTGTCCTAATTTCTATGTGATTGTATATATATCTGTGTGTGTTATGTCTTACTATTTCAATAAGTTGTAAACTTACGGAAATAAAAGAATTGAATTGAACTATTTACTAAGCCCTGTCAAATGTATACATATGCATTTGCTACATTGAACCTGGCGCGTTGCATTTAGCATTGGAAATATGAAAAATCGTCCATAGACGTTAAAAGTCGGCATAGAAATTACATTTTATTGTGTCAACCGATTGAGGAACCTGTAAGCACTTGCTTAAACAAGCAATAATGTAGTATCAGGCATGTGGCTGCTCGCAAGCATCAACACTGATCAAAGAACCGATCGCTAAATTAAACAGACAGAGTCAAAATAAATCCAACTTCTGCCAATTTAACATAGTTATTGATTTGATTCTGTATTTGTCACTATTATTTTAATTTTAGAAACTATGACAATCAAATAATGGTGAAATCGATTGATATAATGATACAAGAAAATAATACCATGACAAATGAAAATAAAACAATAGTAAAAACAAATGATACATTGATCATATCAAATCAAATATAGATAAAATGATACCATATATTGACAAGATCAAATCATATAATGACAAAACCATATAATATAACGAAAACACAAATTCATATAGTATATTTGAATCATACGAGACAGCTATGGCGTTCCATATACACGGGTATGATAATCTAAATTACCTAACTGGGGCCTGGGGCCTTCTTTGGGCCCCCTTCAAATTCAGTCAGGTGTATTGCAGACTAACAACACCTGTATATACGCACCTTATCCCAACCCAAGGATATTGCCCCCATTCTCATCATTCTCCTAAAGTCGTGTAAACACAGCAGGCAACGATTCTGCCGTCTGGCCATCTATCGATGGTCATCTTGATATTCCTGTATATAGCTGGATACTGTGGTTTAACCCTAGTCGCAATATACGAACTTGCGGGGTTGGGATCATAAACATATTGTGTTTACCGGTAATTAAGAATAAAAAACAAGCTGAATTGGGTACTAGTCTATAATAAGTGGAAGACGTTACATGGTTTGAAGTGGATTTATTCTGCACGATCTTTTTGACAAAGGATACATAATTCAGCTAATTTAAGTACACTACTTTTAGAACTTAAAATAGCAAAGGAAAATAATATACAAGTGTATAGATTTTAATGAAACACGATTTACAAGGGTATAACTGATTGATATGCATCAAATCTTTTTATTTAAAAGCTATGATTGTACAGAATTACTGATAGCTTTTTATAAAATAAAAAGTGTCTCAAAAGCACAATAGTACTGATTTTTGCTGCAATTCAAAGTTGTTTTTGACTTGTGAAAATGCTTGTATTTCATGTAAATGATAGATACATTTAATGCAATCTACCCATAATATATTGACTTTTGAAAACGTAATATATTCTAGATATAAATGTAAAATGGAAACTAATGATATAAAATTAAAAAGACATCTACAGGAAAGGAACATGATCTTGCGCGGCACGTGGTCTTGCGCACTGGTAATTTCAGCTAATTCATAAAGAAACAAACTTATTCAGACATAAAAAGTATAGAATGGCAATGTAAATTATGATACAATCTCAGTTTTTAGTCTAATGTTTAAATGTATCGTGTTACAATGGGGCGATAGTGGAAGAATGGCGGAAAGTGACGTCTGAATTAAAAAGTCGCCAATATTTTTTTATTTGACAATTTTAAAAATTGCAAACTGATTTATAATTCATTTTGTTTTTCATTGAAATTTAAATGGTCAATAATATGATTGAAATTGATGGGTTATACTGTACTGCACAAGACCATATGCCGTGTTTACTTCCAATTCAAACATTGGGTAAGGTCAATGTTTTTCGTTTATTTTAGTAAACTGAAAAATACCATTTGTTTTTGGAAGGTACTGAGAAACAAAAGTTTGTTCCTTGCTGTCACCATGATATAACATTAAATAAATATTTGATTAATTATTTATCGGCTATGAAACTCTTAGGTGCGCAAGATCTTGTGCCGGTATTGTACTTGATGTATTTACTAAGAAAAATCTCTATTGTTATATATACTGTACGCTAAATTGTAGATGTTGTAATAAAAATAAAAAGACTAAAAAATTACAATCAGGTATTATTTCAAAGTGAATAATGTATTCTTCCCCCGATCCCTAGCTGTAACACATCACCGGTACCTAGCTTGTCTCTCTAGGTGTGAATGTACCTGGACACCTTGTCCACCTATAAGTGGACACCGTGTTCACACGTAGTGCACTCCGTGTCTACCTGTAGTCTAAATCTTGTGCACTCCGTGTCTACCTGTAGTCTAAATATTGTGCACTCCGTGTCTACCTGTAGTCTAAACGTAGTGCACTCCCTGTGCACAAGGGTGTAACCTTTAGTCTACTACCAACTGTAGGTCCTTGATTTGATATGGAATATTTATGACAAGGACTAAATCCATGATTTATGATGAAATCGTTGTGTTTCTGGAGGATATAAAGAAAATAATATTAACTATATCAGTATGCATACATTATTGTTAAATTCTATGTTTGACTATTAAAATTATACACTTTGTTATCATGTAATATTCTTGTTAAAGTGAGAAAATGTCACCTAAAGTAAATTAGTTAAAAGATTGAAGGCTACATCAAGGATTTATTAGTGAGACTCATATACGTCCTTGGCTACATATTGCATATACATGTACTTCTTTACTTTCCCAATTATATTCTTCTTCGTCTATATTTTTACTGCAAGGTACAAATGCATAATTATTATTATCAATTATTTAAAATTATAGTACATGTACTTTCAAACAGTAGAAGATCCATTGATTATTATGAAAATTTATCAAATTGGAAGTGATGTCATTGATGTGGGGGCTTTACCATATATGGATAATTCTCAGTTAGCAGTACGCATGCGTCGATAATAATAACACAAGGAATATGGCGGTCGCAGGTTCTTCGGTGGGATAATATTCTTCTATTCGTCTTGATGATGGCGACCCAGAAACCCGGAGAATGGGTGCAGTCCCTCATAAATCGCTTTGATGCACAGGTAAGAATGCCAGACGTTATTATGACAGACACAGATGAGAACTAGAGTGGATCTCCCCAGCTGCATCGCGAGCCTATCCTGTGAAATTTATGAATGAATGTCATCTACCTTCGACGCGGTCACGTGGTAAAACTGCATTGTTTGTGTCATTTTATCGCTATGTTACTCGTTATTTAGACACAATTTGCGGTGACGTGTGCCCGTCTACGAGATTCAGATGTGAGATTTTTGTCCTAGAAGCCATGACATCTAACGGGAAGAGCTGAACGCGGTGCGTGGGTGTGAGCCACTGGTGTACTTCAGTAGGTCAGAATTATCAATGGGCTAAATGTGATCAGTGTTTATATATTGTGTACACGCTCCACCGCGCACAAACTACATTTCGTCGTGTGTACTATTGACGAGGTTTTTATGCCTGACGTAGCACTTCTCAGCTGGTAGATAAAACCTACACACAACCAGTATATCTGTTATTATGATAATGATGTTTTTGTCATCTCCTTACTGATGCTGGTTTGAACACAGATTCTTCCAGCTCAATATTGTCATGGTTACATTATCAGCTAGCTCAGGAGTTTGGAGCTATTTCTGTCCCACACAATTTTAAATCTGTTTCAGGTCTTATTTTTGGAAATTTTAACTTGTTATATAATCCATTGCTATCAATTTTCCTATGTCAAGGAAAGCAGCATTTGCATAATTTCTGTGTCATGTCATTTGATCTGAATACATATGTTTATCATAATGCAAAATTGTTAGATAGCAGATGTTTTTGAGTTGTTTTAAAATAAGCATCTAGTTTTTTGCAGAAAGTATAGTGCATTGTTAATATTTGATATTTAAGGCATATACTGTGTGATACTTAAAATAATTTTAGTGAAGCTTGTCATCAACCAAGGATTAGTGAGAGGGATTTGTCACTCGGGGTTTTGGATGAATACGTCGCGAGCACTTTTGTGCTTTTGCACTGACTGTGATATTGGGTGATGACAGATTTTCCTTTGATATCAGCTGGCATAACCTTTAATGTAGCTTGCGGATGCCAGGCTTACTGTCTTACTTTCAGAAGTAGCGCCGTCATTTCATGAGATGTCACATTTTTTAATGAAAATTTAAGACATTTCTTCTAATTCTTTCGTCCTTAAAACAAGGAATAGACATTTTGATATTTATTAAGCTTTACATTGGTGCTTCATTTGACTCCATTAGATAATTATTTGTTGAGAAAACTGGTTTTTATTTTTAGTTCCCTTGCGTGGTGTTTAGTAAAGATTAATGACAAATCCTTCTCACTTATCAATCCTTGCATCAACATGGCTATAACATGGTTCTTCCTTGGTTCTTGCAGTGACGCCGACTGTTCACTTAAATGTTTAAAAATAGATTGTTTATTAAAGTTGCTCCACTGCTCATAAATGGTATTTTTTCACTATCAAAAACATGAGCAGGCGATTTTGTATTTTCTTCAGTTACAAAAGTTACTTATTTTACACAATTACCACCATTGAAAAGTTTGAGCTTCTAATTTTACTTCAAGTTAAAAATATGAAAAATAATTAATTACATCCCGAAAAAATTCCCTGGCACTATATCTTATATAGAATGACGTAATGATTGTGCATACACCAAAGGCGAAATAAATTCTTTTAGATTATTTTTTGTGTTTATTAGGCATATATATACATGATTAGACACCAATTATTGTTCAAATGATGAATATCATTTATGCTCCGTCGGCGGTGAAGCATCTTTAAATGTATTGGGAAATGTTTGATATCTTAAAAATTGATTGGACATAAAAGGTTTGCCAAAAACATACCAGAAGTCTCCTTATATAAACATGAAAAAAAGACTTTTGAAACCTACACTGACATACAGGGTGTCACGTTGAGTCTTGTAAAATGTTTAAGCCAATATGGATATAGTTCTTTATTTTTAAAAGCGCAAAAACGTCTGTTAGCTCATGATCATTCAGACAATTTACTTGAAATGACCGTATTCGACCCAATAAGCGCCCAGTGCAATTGAAAAAATGAGAAGGTGCTAATTAGACGATATTATTGTAAATCTGTTTTGTGTAGTTTTGGTCTTTATTTATGCCTGGGCAATTGAAATTGAGGCCTCAAAAATGGGGAGGGCACTTATAGGGACATGGGCACTTATTGGGTGGAATACATAATGTGTATTTTGCTGTTTTGAAATGCGAAAAAAAACCTGTGACAACAGATATATATATCCAAACCTGCAGTAACTACTGAAATATAATCATAAAGAAATGTTATAGTACACATGCTCCTACAAACTAAGGGCGTAAAATTTTCAAACTTTTAACCAAACATTTCAAAAAGTGTAAATTAGCACCCCCCCTACCCTTCTCCTTTTATAGTGCCTTGAGTGCTTAATACATCAAATACCGGTATGATGTCTAAGTATCTGATAGAAAAACATATTTGATGAAAATCGATGATGCATGATAAATTACTTAAATATTTTCTAAAATTACTCTATAAGTGATAAACACATGTTGTATAGTATACGTAAGGTATGGTCGATATAAATGCAATTTTAGTATCAGAGTAGACAGGCCACCAGTCTCTAGAATTTTGAAAAAAAACCCCTAAAATTTGGCGGATTATTTTTGTCGCTACTACATGTTTAAATTTCAACTTTCAAACTAAAGGGAGATAATCTAGTACAGACCTCTGCTGAAAAAGTCTTATCAACAACTTCGGGTCTGGTGGGCAGTCTATCAACAACTTCGGGTCTGGTGGGCAGTCTATCAACAACTTCGGGTCTGGTGGCCAGTCTAGTGTCAGAGATATATTATGTTGGGCTGATGTCAATGGAAAACTGCAGTGCCACTGGAGGAAGTTGGATTTAGTATGAAAACAAATAAAGATTAATCATAAAACATTTCCATGTAAGAATTTGACAATGAAGTAAATGATAAAATTAAACTAGATTAACATTTCAAATAAGCTGACTATATTTTGCTCTATTTATTACTGCACATTCAAGTGATTGGTACTTGACTGACTTTTGGTTTTTAGTGATTTGTTCCTAATCACAACTGATTTATTGATAAATCATCTGGCACGAAAACTCCAAATTGGAAGAAACAAAGGCAAATATTAGTCACATATTAATTATATAATCTGTCATTCATTTCCTATCACATTTGATTTATGATACTCATTTTGGAGTTTTCATTTTTTGTTCGCTAAAGGCTTACAAAAAATGAATCTAAACTTGTATGATAAATCTGATGTGAAGGGAAACTCATACAAATGAAACATCAACTGCAATGAAAAAGAGCAATTTTCTTAAAATGTTTTTTCAGACTCTGGGCAATGAAGAAAAATACAATTAACTTCAAAATGTATTTCTATTTCTACATTCTCAAAACTGAAAGATTTGTAAGACATTGAAGAATTGTGTGTAATGTAGGGCTGCCGCGGTTCACCGGTATATTGGGGTATTGCAATGCACTACCAAAAAATATTGTACCGCAATACAGTTTACCTGTACCGGTTTTTTACGATATATTTTCTTAGTATCATAATTTCATTAATTTGATATAATTAAAACGTCCTGTCATTAAAACAAAACCAGCAAGTTGTATTTGTTTTCCTTTCCGATAATATGAAGCCATGTGGGTATCCCTTTCGTTTTCATTCGATTCAGATGTCGGTCAATGTTCAAATGATTCAAACATTTGCATGATGTTGAATATAAACAATATGACATTAGGCTAGTTTCTGAAATATTATCAAGCTGATTCGCTCCATCAATCAACAATACCGGAATATCTAATTCTCTAAATACATTTAAGGCCCGGTGAATACATGGCTGCAGGGATTTTGCCAGCTTTTTCAGGCTTCATCGTCCGCCGCCATTTTCGATTTCCTACACGTGTCAAAACAACACTGCAAGCCGGTCAGCCCTTTGAAGTTTAATCACGATCGTAAGCTTATTTTGCCAAGACAATTGTACGTAAATTTGTTCATCATTTAGGTTCAAAAGTGTAAATATTTGCAGACACTATCATGTTTAGTTATTGCATTATTAGGTTACGATCGTCTGTAACAGTTAGCCTAGCGTTTTCACAAACAGACTCGTATTTTTTTAAAACAAGAACACATTTGAACATTTCTGTTACTCAACAACATGGTTCAAATCGATGTAAAACTACATAACATAGCACTGTATGTTTGTATAATGTAAAGGGTGTTTTTATTATGGAACATATACAAAATAGACAACACATATGTTAAGGTTAAAATATTGCAATACATATCACAATACAGTTGTTGTGTATCGCAATATATCGTGGTACGCTTCTGCCGTATCGCGGCAGCCCTAGTGTAATGTTTGTTATATATTTTATTAGGTCAATTCTAATAATCCTTTCGGTTCAGGATGACCTATTGTCATCATGCACCGTCCATCGTCGTGCGCCGTTTGTCCTGCACCGTGCGACAACTTCATTTAAACGACTTCTTCTCAATAACCGAAAGGCCTAGAGACCTGATATTGGGCCTGTGATATTCTTGGACGAATGACTACAAAGTTTATTAAAATGAATGACCTTGACCTTCTTTTAAGGTCACAGGGGTCAAATAGGCTGAAATCTTTAAATGATTTCTAATGAATACCTAATTAAGAGGCCTAGATATCTGATTTGTGACATGCCAGGGCTCGACAATTACGTTTGTCCGACTTGTCCGTACCAGTAGAAATCTCTGTCGGACAAGTACATCATGATACTAGCTGAAACTAAATTGTCAGAAATGCCAAAAAAGATACAAAACACCTGTCTTACAGAAATCAATAGTTGTTCATGCCGTTTTTTCAATAAAATATGACTTCAAAAAGATCGATTGAACTAAAATGGTACCCGGAGGTACGTTACTGGTACTTTAGGTACTTTAGGTACTTTAGGTAAAAGCCAGATGTGTTCCGATTACGAAAATCTGGATTGCTGTTGCGTTTGTATGTAAGGGTCGCTCTTTTGTAAGTGCTAAAATGATATGCTGTTTATATTGGAGAATACTGTTTATATTGGAGAATGGATTTAACAAAATATGGCTTCAGCGTCGAAGGGAAAAGAAAAATACCTGATGAATCTGATAAGAAAGGATCATTTACTTTTGCTACTTTAGTTATAAGTCACATACGAAGTTTAAGAATCAATGAACAAAACATAAAAATAAAGGTAACCAACACATTTTATTTCAATAGTAATATGACATTATGCAAACATTTTTTTCTCTGCAAGTTAATGGTTAAAGTTTGGACAAGTGGATTTGGCTGTCGGACAAGTGGATTTCAAAATTACTTGCCCGAATGGACAAGTGTGAAAAAATGATATTGTAGAGCCCTGCATGTTTGGACGAATGGCTACCAAGTTTGTTCAAGTGAATGACGTCGACCTTGACCTTTATTAGCCCATCATCATCAGATGGTGGGCTATTCAAATTACTTTTCGTCCGTGGTCCTTCGACCGTCCTTCCGTCCGTCCGTCCTTCTGTCCTTCCGTCCGTTAACAATTCTTGTTATTGCTATTTCTCAGGAAGTACTGAAGGGATCATTCTCAAATTTGATAAGTAGGTTCTCCAGGGCGCTAGTTGTGCAAATTGCGTTTTGGGATCGATCGGTCAACAGGATGGCCGTCAGGCAGCCATCTTTTATTTTGATAGTTAAAGTTTGTTATCGCTATTTCTCAGAAAGTACAGAGGGATCATTCTCAAATTTCATATGAAGGTTTTCCTAGGGCCCTAGTTGTGCATATTGCATTTTGGGACCGATCGCGATCGCTTAATAAGATGGCCGTCAGGCAGCCATCTTAGATTTTGATAGTTAAAGTTTGTTATCATTATTTCTCAGAAAGTGCTAAAGAGATCTGTCTCAAATTTCATATCCAGTTTCAGTTATTTCAGGAAATGAGTTATTCAACTTATTGTTCTTGAATCAACTTCAAATATCATAAAATAAATACGCTAAATATCTTTTGTTTAACTCCTTATTGAACATGTACATGCACAGCACAGTTTATACTAGGGCAACATGTATACTAAATTCAATACAGCTGTATATATGAAAAACCAATTTCTTTATTCCATTAATTTGTTTGAGTCCTTCTTTCACAGCATCTATGAGTTGCCTTGGCACTTTGATTGTGTGAATTGTGTGTAATACTTGTTATATTTACAGAAGAATTGTGTGTAATACTTGTTATATTTACAGAAGAATTGTGTGTAATAATTGTTATTTTTACAGAAGAATTGTGTGTAATACTTGTTTTATTTCATTTACAGTTGCCAATAAAAACTGGACTTCACTCCACGCAGTCCATGCAAAATGTCGAACAAAACAAAGAATGTTTGATAAATGTGAGCCGGCACAAATTTCGTGAGGTTATCAATGGACTGACAAAGACACTTGGCTCAGTGTCAAGCACTGTAAGTAAACTCAAGATGAATGTGAGCTAGCACAAGTTTAGAGAAATGATCAAACTGACAAAGACACTTGGCTCAGTGTCAAGCACTGTAAGTAAACTCAAGATGAATGTGAGCTAGTACAAGTTTAGAGAAATGATCAAACTGACAAAGACACTTGGCTCAGTGTCAAGCACTGTAAGTAAACTCAAGATGAATGTGAGCTAGTACAAGTTTAGGGAAATGATCAAACTGACAAAGACTCTTGGCTCAGTGTCAAGCACTGTAAGTAAACTCAAGATGAATGTGAGCTAGTACAAGTTTAGAGAAATGATCAGTAAACTGACAAAGACTCTTGGCTCAGTGTCAAGCACGGTAAGTAAACTTGATGAATGTGAGCTAGTACAAGTTTAGAGAAATGATCAGTAAACTGACAAAGACTCTTGGCTCAGTGTCAAGCACGGTAAGTAAACTTGATGAATGTCAGCTAGCACAAGTTTAGATAAAATTATCAGTAAACTGACAAAGACACTTGGCTCAATGTCAAGCACGTGCACGGTAAGTAAACTTGATGAAAGTGAGCTAGCACAAGTTTAGATAAAATTATCAGTAAACTGACAAAGACTCTTGGCTCAATGTCAAGCATGTGCACGGTAAGTAAATTTGATGAATGTGAGCTAGCACAGGTTTAGAGAAATGAAAGACTCTTGGCTCTGCAGTAGCAAATACCGTATCCGACCCAATATGCGTCCTTGTCCCTATAAGCAGCCCTTTCCCTTTTTGATGCCTCAATTTCAATTGTGACCAGTTACTTTGATTTTTTCGAGGTGTTTCAAGGATTTTGTCAAAACTAAAGCACAGATGGCATTGAAAATCGACATGAATTATCCTTAATCCAAGATACTTCAGTAACAATTGTAAAATTGAGGGTTTTAGCGGGTTCCTCTTGGAAGGCCAACTTCAACATACGACCAAGAAGAATGTGATTTCTTTAGCATCATTTATTTTCGGATTTCTGGTTCTAGTCAGTCCCCTGTGTATGGCACAAGGGACTTTCATAAAAATCTATTTTTAACAACGACGACAAAGATGATCATCCTGTCTATCGAGAATCCCAAATAGAAGTGAAGAAAAGAAATGAAGTAAGACGGAAAAGGAAAGAAAGAGTTCACACGCATGTCGAGGTCTATATACATAGTATGTCCAGTATACCTAATCGGGGCCTATTTCTACTATTCTACATACAAACTTACACACAACGAAACCGAAAGTAGACGCGGACTTACGGATGAATACAAAGAAATACAAAACACTGACAAATTCAATTAATATAATAAATTGATAACATATTAAAGATGCTCCACCGCCGACAGAGCATAAATGATATCCATCATTTGAATAATAATTGGGGTTTAATCATACAGTATATCTTGTCTAAACCGGATGTGAACGGGACCAGTCTATTTGTTTGGTTTAATCAGGTGTCCGGTTTATAGAGGATAGAACATGTTCACATGGAAATCATTATTACAACACAAACATTTATTCTCACATATGTACATGGTAGAACACAGAATTCCATCCTACGTTTTCTTGGTTTCTGAGGTGTACATGTACGATACATTTCTCTTGATGTGCTACATTCAAATGAACTCTCAGAAGTTATATGTATGTTTTATTGTTAGAATTGACCATGAAAATTATTCACATACAATGTACATGTAACAAAACCGTCGAATGAAAAGTGAAAAGTTGTAACTATATATCTAGCCCTTAGTATACTAGTACAGGTAAATCCCCTTAGACGCCTCATGATCAGTCCCATGTTGTGAAAACATTGCTGCCGGTTTGCACAAGTTAATTTTACAAAGAAAGATATAGTAATATTACCTAGACAGTTCCGGTTTTCAGAGTATACAGGTTCCGGATTATGCAGGTTTTGGGTACTATAGTTTATTAAGAAATTTGCCGGGACCAAACAAATTAATCGGTATAGACAAGTTTCCGGTTTATACAGGGTTCGGTTTAAACAAGTTATACTGTATATATATATGCCTAATTAAAACAAAAAAGAACATAAAATCATTTATTTCGCCTTTGGTACATGCGCAATCATTATTTCATTCCATATAGGATAAAGTGCCTTTATAGGATAAAGATTTTTTTCGGGATGCAATAAATTATTTTCATATTTTTAACTTTAAGTAAAATTAGAAACTCAAACTTTTCAAAGGTGGTAATGGTGTAAAGTATGTAACTTTTGTAGCTGAAGAAAAATACTAAAATCGTCTGCTCCTGTTTTTGATGGTGAAAAAATATCATTTGTCAGCGGTGGAGCATCTTTAAATAATAAATAAACATTCTCATTTACCAGGGTGCCACACAATAGTCATTGTTTAATTTTTTAACCAGTTACCATGATTTAAAGGTAGGTTTCGCCCAATGAAATATAAAGACTATGAAATTGAAATTTATCCTGTACATAGATATAATCTTCATATCATTTTCAATGCATACAGCGAACAATATGGGTGGTCAGTTGCCTAGCTTGACCAGGAAAATACTCCTCTAAAAATAGAACCAAGTCAAGCTTTACATAGAACATGACATATTTTTTTCCAAAACGAGGCCGCAGCAACAAACGGAAGCGTGCAACAAAAAGTCAGATGGCAGTGACAGTTTGCCACGGCATGTTTAGTTAAAAAAAAACAACAAACCAAGAACAAATTGAAGTACCATGGACTGTTTATACATATCATATATGCTAAAACACTTCACATGTTACTTACATACGCTCGCTAGCTTAGTACACCAAACATTCATGTAGTTAGTCTGCGGCTGTATGTGCGCAGGCATATGTGTTGAAATTTAACTCGCCACGTGCAACGCCGTTACACGAGTCCCAACAGATCCGGGCAAGTTCCGCTTGAGATTTAGCTTCTGTTTTCTTCTATCGCTACATGCCATCTCTGAATTTAATTACCCATAAATATCCTAGGGTGCTACCGATTCCATTATAATTTCCTCCACTTTGTTGCCGATTGAGATATATTATTTTATCTCACACACTTTCGTTTAGCCATTCTGTTTACTTTTAGTGCGTAACAATGCGCATGCGCGAAACTTCGACTAAACAATCCAACGCAGCTACATTTGCATACTATTTTGTCTGACGGACACCGTAATAAATCAAGGATTTCCTTCAAATTTGTATTCAAGACACATTTGTTCAATCTCAAAAGATAAAGAAATTAAATTGAGGTATTTTTGATGTGTTTTTTCATCTTTTCTTCCGTTTATCGGATTTTACAAAATAATATTTATTTGGTTGGGCGAAACCTACCTTTAAAAATGTAAAGGAAATGCAATTTTAAAAACCTGCTAATTGCACCAAAACTTATATGTTTCAACAGCTATTTGATATCTTTTAGTGGAATAATATAGTGTTCACAAGGAAATGTTAATAGACGTCGCACGATGGATGACGAACAAGGCACAATGCACGATGACAGACAAATGACTATCGCAATATAGGTCACACAGATGACCTAAAAGCAAAATTATTGCAAATCTATCTACTGGGTCGCGACCACTTACCGTGATTTCTGCGCACGCTCTATCTCCCGCACAATTTTTTGAATTTTTTTTAACAACTAAATTCCAGTAGTCATGCAAGTGTTCATTCAGTTAAAAAAAAATGTTCATTTGCAACAGGTATTGCTAACAAATCTATGTTTTCCTTTTGAAATCAGAGTTTGTTACATTCAATCACAGCAGGAAATAGCTTGAAATCGTGACTTACTTGCATATTAATCCTGAAATTTCATGAAATCATCGTTTATTTTGTTTGTCAATCGTTTCAAAAATCATTTGCATCAAAATAGCTAGGTCAAAGTATGCAAAATCATGGGTTTATGCCAAGTTTCCGATCTGGCATAGATGGACAGGATCGTAAAACAGAAGGTAGTTTTCACCAGGTGCATAACGTCTTGTTTACTTTTTTTCAAACAAAATAAGTTCATATGTATTTATTGAATTTCTGTGACTTTGATGTCATCTACACCTTTGTTTGTCTATTTTACTCCTGTCCACAGCTGAATCCTGCTTTTAGTGATTCCCTGGTCACCTATCGAACGCACCTTCAGACAGTCCTTTTTTCCATGAAGCTTTTGATCAGTCACTGGATCCCAAAATAACCATGCATTACGATGATAACTTTAGTAAATATAAACTGTGCTTAATAAAACTTTGTATGTAGACTAACATTGGAAAGATCTCGGACGAGTTAAAAAATCAGCTTGATGTGACAGTAATTTACGGGGCTATTGCCCTTTGCACTAATAATTACTATTGGACCTTGTGAACACGATAACTTTAGTAAATATGAACCGAACTCCATGAAATTTTGTATGTAGACTATCATTAGGAATATCTTGGACAAGTTTGAAAATCAAATCTTTGCACTAATAATTATTATTGGACGTTTTGAATGCAATAACTTGAATAAATATGCACTCAGCTACATAAAACTTTGTAGTTAGACTAAAATTGAAAAGATCTCTGACCAGTTCGAAAATCGACTTGATTATAATTGTAATTATAATTATTGAATCTTGTGAACATGTAATTATAATTATTGAATCTTGTGAACATGATAACTTAATGAGTAAATATGATCCGAGCTCAATAAAACTTTGCATATAGACTAACATTAGAAATATCTCAAAAAAGTTTTAAAATAAGCTTGACTCGACAATAACTTATTTACAGAGTTATTGGTCTTTGCAATAATAATTATTGAACCTTGTGAACATAGTAATGTGAGTAAATATGCACCAAGCTTAATGAAACTTTGTGTGTAGACCTATTAGATGTATGTTCCTATTTTGTGAACAAAAGACATCAGTTGCCTAGTAAATTACATAAAATTTGTATCAAATATCAGGTAACCATTAAGGCCCATGGGCCTATTGTTTCTTTATAACTTTGTAAACGCCCTGGGCACTTATTGGGTCGAATACGGTTCATTCAGTAGTGATAGATTGATGATTGGGAAAAAAAATCGAAAATTAATCCATTTAAAAAAAAAAAAAATCATTTAAGATTTTAATGAACCAATAATGTTTTTTTTATGTTTTAGCGTATTCATGGACCTGAAGCCGAGAGGAACTATTATGAATCCCAGCTGATCATCCTTGATACTCTGGAGAAGGTTCTCACATCTGTAAGTGGCGCACAGTGCTCATTCACCTCTGTAAAATTTACCTCTGTTGTTATCACGTGCTTGGCAAAGAAATCCTCAATTACCTGTGTTTTCTCACACTGGATAGGTAAATTAGCTTTTCACTGATGGTTTCTTTCCCTGGACAGAGACAACTGATATATCTTTATTCTAATTCTAATCTCAAGAAACCTACCATTTGTGTGTTCTTTTACCATGCATAAAAGTCTGGAAACATGAAAACCACGCAAAAAAGAATACTTTGACATTCGTTTGGTATCGTCTGACATCCCATTTGGTATGATACGGTATATTCTGACATCCCACTTAGTACGATATGGTATCGTCAGACATCCAACTTAGTAGGATATGGTATCGTCTGACATCCCACTCACTACGATATGGTATCGTCTGACATCCCATTTGGTATGATACGGTATATTCTGACATCCCACTTTGTACAATATGGTATCGTCTGACATTCCACTTAGTATGATATGGTATCGTCTGACATCCAACTCACTACGATATGGTATCGTCTGACATCCCACTTAGTACAATATGGTATCATCTAACATCCCACTTAGTATGATATGGTAACATCTGACATCCCACTTAGTACAATACAGTATTATTTGACATCCCACTTAGTACGATATAGAATTGTCTGACATCCCACTTAGTACGATATGGTATCATCTGACATCCCACTTAGTACGATATGGTATCGTCTGACATCCCACTTAGTACGATATGGTATCGTCTGACATCCCACTGAGTACCATATGGTATCGTCTGACATCCCACTTAGTATGATATGGTATTGTCTGACATCCCACTTATTACGATATGGTATCGTCTGATATCCCACTTATTACTATATATGGTATTGTCTGACATCCCACTTAGTATGATATGGTATCGTCTGACATCCCACTTAGTATGATATGGTATCGTCTGACATCCCACTTAGTACAATATGGTATTGTCTGACATCCCACTTAGTATGATATGGTATCGTCTGACATCCCACTGAGTATGATATGGTATCGTCTGACATCCCACTTAGTATGATATGGTATCGTCTGACATACCACTTAGTATGATATGGTATCGTTTGACATCCCACTTAGTATGATATGGTATCGTTTGACATCCCACTTAGTATAATATGGTATCGTCTGACATCCCACTTACTAGGATATGTTAATGTCCGACATCCCACTTAGTACGATATGGTAATCGTTTGACATCACTTTTAGTATGATATGGTATGTCGGTCTATGACATCCACTAGATGACAATAATGGTATCGTCTTACATCCCAACTTAGTATGATATGGTATTGTCGCGACATCCCACTTAAGTACAATAAGTATTGTCCGATATCCCAACTTATAACGATATATGGTATCGTCTCTGACCATCCCACTTATGCACGATTTTATGGTATCGTCTGGACATCCACCTTAGTACAATATAGGTATTGTCTGAACATTGCCCACTTAGTACGATATGGTATCGTCTGACCATCCATACTTAGTACAATTAAGGTATTGTTCCGATATCCCACTTATCAAACTATATATGGTATCGTCCTGACATCCCACTTAGTATGATATGGTATCGTCTGACATCCCACTTAGTACGATATGGTATCGTCTGACATCCCACTTAGTACGATATGGTATCGTCTGACATCCCACTTAGTATGATATGGTATCGTTTGACATCCCACTTAGTATGATATGGTATTGTCCGACATCCCACTTAGTACAATAAGGTATTGTCCGATATCCCACTTATAACTATATATGGTATCGTCTGACATCCCACTTACTACGATATGGTATCGTCTGACATCCCACTTAGTACAATATGGTATCGTCTGACATCCCACTTAGTACGATATGGTATCATCTGACATCCAACTTAGTACAATAAGGTATTGTCCGATATCCCACTTATAACTATATATGGTATCGTCTGACATCCCACTTAGTATGATATGGTATTGTCAGACATCCCACTTAGTACGATATGGTATCGTCTGACATCCCACTTAGTATGATATGGTATTGTCTGACATCCCACTTAGTACGATATGGTATCGTTTGACATCCCACTTAGTACGATATGGTATTGTCAGACATCCCACTTAGTATGATATGGTATCGTCTGACATCCCATTTAGTATGACATGGTATTGTCTGACATCCCACTTAGTACGATATGGTATCGTTTGACATCCCACTTAGTACGATATGGTATCGTCTGACATCCCACTTAGTACAATATGGTATTGTCTGACATCTCACTTAGTATGATATGGTATCGTCTGACATCCCACTTAGTACGATATGGTAACGTCTGACATACCACTTAGTATGATATGGTATCGTCTGACATACCACTTAGTATGATATGGTATCGTCTGACATACCACTTAGTATGATATGGTATCGTCTGACATCCCACTTAGTACGATATGGTACTAACGTCTGACATTCCAACTTAGGTACGAATTATGGTATCGTCTTGACATTCCCACTTAGTACAATATCGCGGTATCGTCTGACATTCCCACTTAGTTACGATATTGGTAATCGTCTGACCATCCCACTTTAGTATGATATAGGTAATCGTCTGACTGTTCCATTAGGTATGATCATGGGTACGTCTGACATCCCACTTAGTACGATTATGGTAACGTCTGGACTTTTCCCCCACTGTTTTTTTTTGTATGATATTTAGGTATCGTTTGACATCCCCCACCTTAGTACACTATGGTATCGTCTGACATCCCACTTAGTTACGATATGGGTATCGTTTGACATCCCACTTAGTAACGATATGGTATACGACTTTGCATCCCCACTTAGACGAATGTATCGTCTGACATTCCACTTAGTATGATATGGTATCGTCTTGACATTCCACTTATTAAGATTAAAGTCTCTTTCTGGTTGTTCTATCGAAGGATAAAGTTGGAGTAGGGTATCGATATTGCGAATGGACCGCGAAGCGGTCCATGAAAGCAAATATTCCGATACCCACTCAACTTTAATCCTTCGACGTAGAACCACCAGAAAGAGACTTTAATCTCTATATTACCAGTCTTAACTATGATTTCTTATAGCTCAAAAGTATACCCCTTATAGTGTTTTTATGGCATTAGTAAGGACTTAAAGATTAACATAATCGGTTTGGGTTCCGACAGAGCATTTCGAACAGACCACATTGAGAGTGGCCGGAAAATTCCCGCCAATTTACAATGAACTTACGCAATAAATATGAGTGACCTTCCGTCTGATCGAAGCAAACTGAGGTTTTCCCCGGTTGGAACTATAAATTCATTTTATTTATCTGTTTAGTTTAAAAACAACCATGGAGCAAAGCAGTTTGGTTTTACATATTTTGCTTTCGATATGATTTCACACGCTTACCAATTTCAAACGTGGCAGGTAATTTAACGTAGTTTGACGGCGTCCGATTCAAACCGCCCGTGTCAAGGAGTGTGACAAAACAGGAGAGTTTCTTCAATTTCTGTGATCACTTGAGTTCTACTTAATCAGTTCACGTTTTTTGAAAATTTCTTGAATTACACGGAATGTTTACAGTAGTTCCGATGTCATTAATTCCCGGATTTTAGAGAATTTCAAATGTAATCGAACGTCGTTCGAAGGAACATGTAATAACAAACACAGGTAGCCCAACTACTGTAAACGTTTACTGTACCGCCTCTCAAATGTTTAGCGTATATTTATATTGCTTGATTCTTAAACACTTCAATAAATATTTGAGGTGTCTAATTACAAGTATTGCTAAAGCTACCAATTGAAAGGAATTTCCGTTTCATTGAATATTTCGGAAAACCCAAACGTACATGGTGTATGTAAGTCCTACTCTCGCCGATTCACAAGTAATTCTACGATAACCGTACGTACAGGACTTGTCTGTCCGCCGACGTGGAACAAAAATGCAATTGTCAGTTGCAGGTCGCTTTTTGGTTACACTTATCCAACTCAAATACTGATTGTTGTTCTGACATATCTTATTCATTCCGTACCCAACCAAAGATCTCGTTAAAAATACGAATATAAATGTGAGATCTAGGCTACATGTGTGTAGAGAACAACACAGGACTCACAGGACACACAACATGTAAAACATTGCGACAGGTCATCGGATGTGCAAAAACTGTACATTGTACAACATGGTTTATTTATCATACGCCACGGGAAGCATTGCTCAAGAGAGGTATTCGGTAGTAACATAAACAATGTAACTTTTCTACATTTGTATTTACAACACATACATGACTAATATGTGTTCAAACCTATTTTGATACATGTACATGTTCATCGAACGTACGTTCGGTTACTGAAAAACACCAAAAAGTTCTTTGATTTGGACATTCATAAAATTCATCGCGCGCGGCTCCAAATTGCGCGTGACATACTTCAAATTTATCGAGAAATTAAAGTTGAGTAAGCCTTTGGTTGGAAATCAACGGGGTTTATACTATCAATTCACCACGGGACTTGTAAATATTACTATATATGGTATCAGTCTGACATCCCACTTATTACTATATATTGATCGTCTGACATCCCACTGAGTACGAATTATGTATCGTCTGACATCCCACTTATACGATATGGCTATCGTCTGAAGCCCACTGAGTACCATATGGTATCGTCCGACATCCACTTATTACTATATATCTATCGTCGTGAATTCCCCACTTAGTACAAATGGTATCATCTAACATCCACTTAGTACGATATGGGTAACGTCCTGACATCCCACTTAGTATGAGTATGTATCGTTTGACATCCCAACTTAGTATGATATGGTATCGTCTGACATCCCAACTTAGTACAATATAGGTATCGTCTGACATCCCACTTATAGTGATGATATAGTATCGTCTTGACATCCCATTAGTACGATATGGTAACGTCTTACATCCACTTAGTATTGATTATTGGATCGTCGGACACCCACTATAGTACGATATGGTATCGATCTGACATCCCACTTGTATGATTCGGTATCGTCTGACATCCCACTTAGTACCGATTGTAACGTCTGACATCCCACTAGTACAAATATGGTATCGTCTGACATCCCACTTAAGTACAATATGGTATCGTCTGGCATCCCGGCTTAGTACCGATATATGATCGTCTGACTCCACCTTTAGTTACAATATGGTATGTACTGACAAATCCCACTTCAGTACAATATGGTATCGTCTGACATCCCACTTAGTACGATATGTTGGTATCGTCTGACATACTTAGTACAATATGGTATCGTCTGACATCCCACTGAGTACGATAGTGTATCGTTGACACCCACTTAGACTATTATCTGGTATCGTCTGACATCCCACTGAGTACGATATGGTATCGTCGACTCCAACTTAGTATGATATTGGATCGTTGACATCCGCATATAGATAACAATACGGTATTGTCCGAACATCCACTTATTACGATATGGGTATCGTCTGGACCATACACTTAGTACGATACAATATCATCTGACATCCACTTACTAGGATTATGTTAATGTCCGACATCCCACTTAGTTCGATGTTGGAACGTTTAGTAACTGTTGTAGCGGAAAAGATATCACGCTTCTGACTGATTTTCCGCTCACTGCAAGGTCCCTCTATAAAGGTGTGGGAACCAAATAGGCACGGACGACCATCGATTTGTCTTGTCAAAAATATATTCCTAATCAACACGGCTTTGAACACATACCTGGATGTTTAGTAGGGATGTTAATTTAAGCTGTAGACGTTCAAGTTTTTAACTTTATCACCATTATTTAATCAGATACATGCATTTGAATCCAATGTTTGTCAATTTCTCGGCCTAAATCGAGCGACATTTGTAAACTACCGCCGCGCATGCGCCAACCTCCGCAGAACATTACTTGTGAGGCCCATTTGGGGGTCAGCATAAATGATTCCAAATTGAAAGGAAGTAGCGTCTAAAAAATTCTGGGTATTTTGGCGATGATTCATTTGATCAGGTTGGACTATTCATTTTTAAAATGAAATTCAAATAGTAAAATCACTGAAATGAATACCAATATTTAAGTTTCTTAAGCATTCATGAGAAATGAAATTGGTAGTAAGAAATTCATATAAAATTAACAAATATATATAGGCCCTATAAAATATAAATAAACATTAAAATTGATTTGTATCGTATTTCTTTTCATAGTTAATGATATAATTTTTAATTAAAATGACTCTTATGCTTGTCTGTTTACAATATGTCTTGAGCATATTTTCATGATTTTTTTTTTTTTTTTTTTTTTGAAAATTTATAAATTGTAGATCGCTATGGGTAATAAATTTTTACTTTGACATTATCGTTTTAGTTGAATGAAAAATTTGTGGAAATATTTTTAGTATAAATTTCTTTTTTGAATCAGAAAACTATTTCCTGATTATCTCTGTTCCATATTTTTTTCTATAATTTCATAAATTTGAAATATGTCAGCTATAATTATGATACCTTAATAAATCAATTATCAATTAAAAATTTCAGGACACGTATCATTTCTTCCGTCGAATTACACAAGCCACATTTTATATAAATTATATACTGCATTTCCAAAAACGTAACCAATGTTAATATGTGTTGATTGAAAGAAAACACGAAGAATATCTTCCATTTCAATTATCTTAATCAATCAGAATTTATTTTTGACCACCCAGAAAGATCACCTACAATTCAAGATCCAAGAATTCAACATTTAACATAATTTAATCTTGGTTTATTATGTTTAAGTTGTTGTTAGGCTACATTACATATAAACAACAAACTAAGAAAAATCCTCGCAGTTGAGTTTATGAAAAAAACATGCCATATCGTTCCAAAATAAACTTTAATAACTTTCCAATAAGTTGGACATAGAATGATAAATAATTAATCATTCTAAAAATAAAAACCAATTAGAAAATTAAAACCCTTTTCCTCAGCAAAACAATAACAGGAGCCCTGATGATGAAGTTGAATTTTTTTTTTAACTAAATTATGATTTTTTTTTTTATTTTGACCTGTACATCATTTTTTATTCGATCATTTTTTTTTAAGCAAAGAAGGAAACGTAAAAAAAATTTCTGTTTCCTTGTCAAGTTTTTAATGTAATCATGGCACGCGTTTCATGAATATTGTAATGGGCCTCACAAGTAATTGTTCTCGGAGCACTTGGCGCGATGCGCCGCCTCGGCGGTAGTGTAACAAAAATGTCCGCTTGCGCATTTTAGCGAGAAATGCACATTAAATTGGGGATTCAAATGCATTATCTGATTAAATAATTTGGTGATAAAGTTAAAAACTCGACGTCTACAGCTAGTAATAAACATCCGCTACTAACATCCAGGTATTGTTGTCAAAGCCCGGTGTGTGTTGATCGGAATAATTTTTGACAAAGACTAAATCGAATGGGATCAGATCATGCCTGATTTGTGATTCCACACCTTATAGAGGGACCTTGCACCAAGAGATATAGCGGAAAAGTCAAGTCAGAAAAGGTGATATCCTTTCCGCTACAATCGTAAGCCTGATCGGTAACGTCTGACATTCCCACTTGGTATGAATACAGTAAATGTCTGGACCAACTGTGTTTGAAATACAATTTCTGATTATTTTTAAAAAGTTTTAATGTATAATATTATTGTATTTTCCTCAAATAAGTAAATTTTAGTCAATATGCCCAAATACTCACGACTGGAATGAAGGCAATCTATGTTGAAGCTACTGTTAACCAGAACATCTTGTTAGAGGTAAAGTCACCTACCTGTGGAAAGTCGTTACTCAGTTTACAGTATTATTTCCTTCACATAGTAGACAGTGTTAATTCAGTAGATGTCTCACAGAGTAGACAGGGGTTAATCAGTAGATGTCCCCACAGAGTAACACTGTTAATGAGTAGATTCCCCACAGAGTTCAGACGAGTGTTTAATGAGTAATGTCCACAGAATAGACAGTTGTTAATGCAGTAGATTTCTATCACAGAGTAGACAGTGTTTAATGTGGTTAGATGTCCCCAGCAGAGTAGACAGTGTTAATGATAGTAGGTTGTCCACAGCAGAGTAGACATTGCTTAAATTTGGAGTAGGATGTCCCCACAGAGTAGACCCAGTGTTAATGAGTAGATGTCTCCACAGAGTAGACAGTGTTAATGAGTAGAGTCCCACAGAGTAGGACAGTGTTAATCAGTAGATGTTTCCACAGAGTAGACCAGTTTTAATGAGTAGATGTCTCCACAGAATAGACATTGTTAATCCAGTAGAGGCTCCACAAGTAGACAGTGTTAATCAGTACGATGTTTCCACAGAGTAGACAGTATAGTGTTAATCAGTAGATGTTCTTTCACAGTGAGTATACAGTGTAATCAGTAGATGTCCCCACAGAAATAGACAGTGTTAATCAGAGATGTCCCCACAGAATAGACAGTGTTCTATTCAGTAGATGTTCCCAGCAGTGAATGTAAGACAGTGTTTATAATCACAGTAGATGTCCCAAAGAAATAGACAGTCTAGGCTATTAAATGAGTAGATGTTTTCACAGACAGTAGGACAGTGTTTAATGAGTAGATGTCCACAGAAGTAGACAGTGGTTAATCAGTAGTGTCTCCACAGAGTAGACAGGTTAATCAGTAGATGTCCCCAACAGAAATAGACGGTAATGAGTAGATGTTTCACAGAGTAGACAGTGTTAATGAGTAGACTGTTTCACAGAGTAGACTGAGCTGTAATCAGTAGAAGTTCCAAAGAATTAGACAGTGTTAATCAGTAGATGTCTACCAACAGAGTAGACCAGTGTTAATGAGTAGCATGTTCCCACACATGAGTAGACCAGTGTTAATCTTAGTAGATGTTTCACAGTGATGTAGCAACTCAGTGTACGAGCAGGTAGAGTGTTCTCCACAGAGTTAGTACAAGTGTGTGACTGAGTAGATGTTTTCCACAGTAGTAGAGCACACAGTGTTAATGAGTAGATTGTTATCCACAGGAAATAGACAGTTGTTAATGCAGTAGATGTTATTCCACAGAGTAGACAGTGTTAATCAGTAGATATCCCCTCAGAGTAGACAGTGTTGAACTCAAGTAAGATTTTCCCACAGAGTAGACACAGTGAGGTGTAAACTCAGTAGACTATCCCCACAGAGTAGGACCAGGTGTTAATCATAGAAAATGCTCCAACAGAAGTAGAGCTCAGTAATATCGATTATATCCAGGTATAATGTGCCACAGTAGATAGATCACCAGGTTAATGAGTAGATGTCCCCCAACAGGAGTTAACGAGTGTTAATCAGTAGATGCCCCCACAGAGTAGACAGTGAGTTAAATGAATGTAAGAATGTTCCACCAGATTATTTCACACACACCTCTTAGTATTGTAAATCCAGTAAATTTGATCCCAATCCCAGTGTCATTAGTGAGGCACGAGAATGCTACTTAAATATTAAATGTGTGTACAATTTCCCGATCAAGACTGGTGAGGAGCTCACACCATATAATGAAAGTAAAAGATATTTCACACCAACCAATGACTAATTGCTGTCACACGTGGTAAATCGAGAATGTTTGTTAATAATGATTGAGTAGTTTATAGATGTATGTCCCACATCCACGATCCAAGACGCTGATCATCAAATGATATGATATGTTCTATACAAGACCAATAATCAGTATAAATAGTGAGAATGCAAGTATCATGATTTTCCACAGAGTATGAGATCACTTGTGTTTACATCAAAGTAATATCTACGCCATGAGCAAAAAGTGTTATAGACATAGCTTGTATACATCCCAAGTAATTACTTACACCAACACGCTAGTTGCACACACACTTTGTAGTTGTCTCTAATTATTAACATATAATAGCTTAAAAATATGAAACATCAACACATTATGATGTAGGAGCAGCATCTTCCGAACACAAATATACGTATATATTTCTCCCCACAGAATGACCCAGTGTTAATCAGAGATGTCTCCACAGAGTTATGACAGTAGTTTAATCAAGTAGTGATGATCCCCAACAGAGTAGACAGTGTTAAATGAGTAGATGTTTCCACAGAAGTAGACAGTGGTTACATGAGTAGATGTTTCCACAAGAGCTAGACTCTAGTGACTTTATCAGAGATGTCCCCCACAGAGTAGACAGTGTTAATCAGTACGATGTCTCGACACAGAGTAGGACAGTTGCTTAATCAGTAGAATGTTTCCACAAGGTAGACGTGTTAAATGAGTAGATGTCTGCCAGCACAGTAGACATTATGTACAGTAGATGTCCCAACAGAGTGGACAGTGGTTAAATCTCAAGTAGATGTCTCACAGAGTAGAACAGTGCTTAATCAGTAGATGTTTCCACAGAGATAGACAGTTTAAATCAGTAGAAGTTTGACGAAGAGAAACAGGTTAATCAGTAGATGTTTCCACAGAGTTAGACAGTGTTAATCAGTAGTATGTCCCACAGAGTACGACAGTGTTAATCAGTAGAATGTTTCCATCTCAGAGGTGCAACAGTGTTAAATCAGATAAGAATATCCCCACAGAGAGACAGTGTTATCAGTATGAGGTGTTCCACAACGTAGGACAGCTGTTAATCAGTAGATGTCCCCCACAGAGATAACGAGGTGTTCAATCAGTAGAATGGTACTCCACAGAAGTTGACATAAAGTGTAATCAGTAAGATGTTTCCAACAGAAATAGGTAAGAACTCTCAGTGTTTAAATCATGTAGTAATATTCCCTCACAATTAGACAGTGTTAATCTCTAGTGTAGGATGTTTCACAGATATGGTACTTTAGTGAGTTAATCAGTAGATAGTCCCACAGATGTAAGGACAGCTGTTAATCGAGTAGAATATCCCCACAGAGTAGACCCAGTGTCTAATCAAGTAAGATGTCTCCATAAATGTTGACCTCAGTGCATTAATATCTAGATAGATGTCTCCACAGAAGTAGAACATTTGATTAATCAGTAGATTTCCTCACAGAGTAAGAACAGTTAATGAGTTATAATTGATCTCCACACAGAGTAGAACAGTGTTAATTAGTAAGATGTCTCCACAGAGAACATGTAATGGAGATAGATGTCCCACAGAGTAGACCATGTTTAATCAGTAAAGATGTTAAATCAGATGTTTTCCACAGAGTAGACAGTTATATGAGTAGATGCTTTCCACAGAGTAAGAACAAGTGCTTTGAATTTCAGTAAGATGTCTTCCACCTAGAGTAGAAACACGCTTTACATCAGTAGGATTGTCGTCCCACAGGAGATAAGACAGTGTTAATCCAAGGTAAGAAATGTCCACCCCCAACACAGAGAAGCTAAGTACTAGTTGTTAAGATTCTTCTCATAGAATGTTTCCTTCCTCCA
>SAYR01004446.1:127530-206635 GCA_004382745.1 Argopecten irradians irradians
ATAGTTCTACAAACATATTCAAATTATTAGCTTCCTCCATTTAACTGTTATATTTTCTTTTACGGCGGCTAATATTACAGCATTCAAAATATTTAGACTCCTCATTACTTGCTAATAGTTTATCTCATTAAACTGCCACACCCACACACTCTATTATCTAACGGCCATTTAATACAGCATTATAATTTGTCCTCTATTTTTTGCTGCATAATGTTCCCAATAAACTGTAATCTTACGTATGTCTATTACATGCTATTAAATTTGTTTCCTCAATTTAACTGTACAGACCCGTAACATTTACTAGGTAACTCTTTACTTGCAGTGTACATTACAAACACATTATGAATTTGTACCTCATCTTAACTAGCCTACACTCATATTACGCCCGGTTAATAACCCCAGCAATTATACACTATTGTCCCAATATTATGACCTAGATACACGCGCTATATACAACAATTAAAAATATAGGAACTTAACGTGGATTACTTAATTACTGTAATAACTACTGTGTTATGACAGCCCTATATTAATCTTAATGGTCCCTTTACATCTTTTACTGCTACTAAATCGTTAAAATCTGTCAAGTTACTAACAAACTATTAAATACTTTTGTCCTCATACATTAAAACTCAAAGCTAAAATCTCACGACACGATATAACAACTATATAAAATATACCTGATTCTGTCTCCATATTTACTGGCTAAATCTAACGTGTGCTTAATCGGCCTATACCCTTATACAACATTACAATTTGTAATCCCTCATTTACTAAAGCCTAATCTACCGCTTATACAGAATTATAAATTGTATACTCAATTTACGTAGTTGATGATCCTCAATAACAGCTAGATTCTCACGCGTTATACAACATTAAATTTTTAATCTTTCATTTACCTAGTATCTTACGTTGTTATTTACAACATTTAAATTTAGTTCCTTCATTTTACTGTATATACCTTACGCTGTTATTACAACATTTAAAATTTCGCTACTCCTCATTTTTACACCCTAGTAATAAATTCTCTACTCATATAGTGTGTACTTAAATCCGATACATCATTAATAAGATATTTTAGCTTTCCGGAGCTCAATCATATCATATTTCAACTGCCTAATCTACGCGCTTATACCAGCCATAATAAGAATTCTTGCAGCCTTATACTTTCACATCAGTAATCCGCTAATGTATTTATACTAGCCATATAAATTAGTCCTCATTAGTACTATCGCCTAATTCTTACGCGGTTTATACAACCATATAAATATTGTTGCCGTCATTTACTGTAATAAAACTACGCGATATCATAAACAACTATATAAAATTTACAGTACCTTTCATTAACTGCTAAAGATTCTAACACCGCGCTTATTACAACATTTTAACATTTGTTCCTTACATATTACCTGTAAATCTACGCGTTATTAACACATTAAAAATTATGTTACTCTCATTTTAAACTTGCATAATCTACTGCCGGCTACTACATATCAATCGATCTCACATTTTAAAGCGTACACTTCATTTGTTAACTGTAATTACTATGACTGTTACGTACAACATAGAATAAACCTTATTTATGTACTAACCTACATCTATAACTGTAATCTACGGGATTATATAAACAAACATATAATCCTAAAATTTTGTCCTGCATTTTACTTGTAATGTTCCTTCATATAACTATAAATCTAACGCGTATACTGATAACATGCATTACAAATATCTAGTATTACCTCACTATTACTAAGTACACTGATCCTTCATTAACCTATAACATACACATTTTACGCGTTATTACCCTAGCATAAACAAATTTGCTAACTACATTTACATGTCATATACTATACGCCTGTATATCAACCCAAAATTTAAATATATAGCCCTCATTAACTAGCATACACATCTTACACGTGTTATACAGCTATTCTATATCATTTGTCCTGTAATTTCATAAAGTAATCGTACCTTTCTATTAACTACTATCAATCTAACGCCCCGATATATTACCATGCATTAACTAATATATTAGTCCTCATTTTTACATGTACAAGGTCACTCATTAACCCTATAATCTACGCGGTTATATCAGCCCATGTTAATTTAATTAGTCCACTCATTTAACTTGACTAATATCTATGCCCATAGTTTATTTAACCAGCATTAGAATTTCTGCTTTCCTCATTTAATTACCTGCGCAAACTTCCCTCATTAATACATAGCCCAATCCTACGGCGTAATATCTTACAACAATATAATTATATGGTCCTATACTATTTAAACTCAGTGGCACGGGTTTACTAATAACTAAATAAGCTGTTATACAGCCCATTAGAAATCTGTCCTTACCATTTACTGTTCAAATCTATGTGTTTTTTAACAACATTAAATTTGTCCTCATGTAACTGCTAATCTTACCGCTGTTTATAAACACACTTACATCTTGATCCCTCCATTTACTGCCTAAATCACACGTTATAACAAACCATTTAAATTTGTCCTCATTTTATCTAGCCTTAATGTTTACCTTCTATTAACTATAATATCCTATCGCAGTTATAACAGCCATTAAAATTGTCATTCATTTACTGCCTAATTGTTCCTTTACATTTACCTAGTAATACTACACTTGTGTTTAGTACAGCATTACAATTATTTAGAGCTTCCCTTACATTTACTTGCTAAATTCTTACTGTGTTAGACACTCCTATTTTACAGCCCATAAATTTCACGTCCCTTAATTACTGTAATGTCCTCATCATTTACTGTAATCTATAGCTGTTTTAACAATCTATTACCAATTCAGGGTAGTTTGCATCTTCCTTTAGCTGAACTCGTAAACTACTACCGCGCCTAATATTAAACACTTCCTCCTCCCGCTGCCAACATTTAAATTGTACCCTCATGTTCAACCTTGTAATCTACACGCTCTATACAAACATGATAAAATTTTGATCCCCTCCATTTAAACTAGTAATGCCTCCGAATAACTATAAATCCTACGCCCCGTTTAATTAAAACAGCCATTAAATTGCTCAACCTCATTAATCGCTAATCTACGCCGTTATACAAGCATTCAAATTTGATCATACATTATATCTAGTAATGCTCACGTCACTTAACCTGTAACTCTATGCCGTTACTGGGCACAACATTACATGATAATTTGTCCCTCTAATTTACTGCTTATACTCATGCCTCGTATTATTTTATCCTAGCCATTATTAAATATTTAGTACCTTAATTTACTGCTAATCCTACGCTGTTATACAATCATTAAACTTCGGCCTACATTTTACTAGCCAACTGTATAACAACTTTAATGCTCGTTATGTTACACAGGCATTTAAAATTTAAGCTCCTTTCATTGTATCATGTAATCCTTACCTGCCGTCCCTTAACAACAAAATATTAAATTTCGTCCCATACACTAACACTGCATATTCTAGCTATGCATAGCTCTACTTAAATTAATGCAGACAATTTAACAACTTTTTATCGTCCCTCCGATTATACTAGTTACTCTAATTGTTCAGTTATACAAACAGCTTATAATCTATATGTACCTCCATTTTAAACTAGTAATCTACGCTAGTTATACTACCATTTAAATTAATTGTCCTCATTTACTGTTATACAATACTAAGTCAGTCTATATAACAGCCCATTAAATTTGGTCCTCATTTACTGGTAATCTACCGTGGCTTCTATACAACATTAACATTATTAGTTCCGCTCATTTTACCTAGTAATACTACGCGTTACTTACTCACTATAAATTATGTCCTCATTTACTGTAATCTTACGTGTTATATATTCAACGAACAATTAAATTATCGCTCTGCTCCCATCTTACTGCTAAATCTTACACGACGTATACACGCCCACTTAAGTTCTCCTTTGATCCTCTATTAACTACTGTAATCTAACGCGTTAGTTACAAACATTAAATTATGCTCCTCCATTTTACAATGCTAATATTAAACGCGGTTAGTACAACATCAAATAACATTTAGTCCTTCATATATTACTGTTCTATTATATATGCTGTCTATTAACTATGCCATTAAATTTGTCCTACATTAAACTGTAACATAACTATGTGTTATTATACCAGCATAATATTTTGCCAACTCATTTTACTTAGTAACCTCTATGTAGTATTACAACATTAACATTATGCTCCCCTTCATTTCAAACTGCTTACAGATTACACAACGCGATATTTATAACAACATTAAATTCTGATCCCCTACACTTATACTAGTTAAGTTCAATAGTTCCTTCATTCTAACTGTTACTTACCCTATTCGCTTGTTTTACATACTTATCCAAGGCCCCATATAACTATTCTAGATCACTACTCTACCGAATAACAGTGATATCTTGCCCCCCTTAACTTAATGTTGTACGATAGTCGTTGACAACATATAATTTGTTCCTCATATAAAAAAACCTGTTTTAACTTAAAAATTTTTTTCTACGGCTATTTATCAAACCATTTAAATTTAGTCCTCATTTACTGTAATCTACGGCCGCGTTATACAACATTCAGAATTTGATCTCTACATTTTACTTCGGTAATCTACGACGCATATAATTTACCAACATTAACATTTTATGTCCCTCATTTATCTAGTAATCTTACGTGTTATACTAGCTCATATAAATTTGGTCCCTCATTTTACCTTGCTCAATCTTACGCGTCATATTATACAACATATAAATCTAGCTGGCACAGGATTAACCTTCATATCTTTACCTTCGCTATCAATTACTGGTCAGTTTATACAAGCCATCTAAAATTTGCTCCTACATTTACTGTATTCTACCGCGTTATACAGCAATTTAAAATCTTGCTCCCTACATTAACCTGTAATCTACGTAGTTATACCCACAGCATTACACAGTGTCTTTTGTCTCATTAACATGTTTAATCTAACGCGTCTATACAACATTCTAAATTTGTCCCTCATTAAACCTGCTAATCTATCCTAGTCGCTTAGTTTCATACAGCATTAAGCTCATCTCGCTTACCTTCTAATACTGCTAATCCTACGCGTAATATACAACCTATTAAATATTCAGTACCTCATTTTAGCTGTTAATCATACTCGTTAATTACAACATGTAAATTATTGTTTTACCTCCATTTAAACTAAGTATATATACTACAGGCGTTATACACCATTTAAATTCTTTCCCTCATATAAACCGTAATCTACAGTATCGCTTACTTCACAAGCTATTACAATAAATTGTTCCTACATTTAACTGCTAATTCATACCCATGACTGCTTACTTTACCACACATTAATATCATTGTACTCCTCATTATAACATATAGCTAACTTCTACAGTAAGTTATACAGCATTCTTAAGATCAACTGCTCTCTCAATATAACTGCTAACATTTACTTACGCACGGGATTATTACTAACATTTAAATTTCGTACCTCATTTTCAACCTGCTAAATTCTACGCCTCCTGATATATGGACAACATAATAAAGATTATAGTACCTGATTTAACCTGTATATCTAACCGCTTTAACATACATCTAACATGTTGTCACTCATTACTTCACTTAAGCTAATCTACAGCCTGTCTATACCAGGCGATTAAATTTAGTCCCCATCAATTAACTGCCCTAATCTATCGTCAGTTATACATCATTAAAATTGCCTTACCTCATTTTACTGTAATCTTAAAAACTGCTGTGCCATTTATCTCTACGTCAACCCATTAAATCTTGCTCCTCATTTTACTGTAAAGTACTTTTAAACGCGGTTATCTCACAGCAATAATTATGTCCTTCCATCTAACTGCTACATCTACGATAGCTTTTACAGCTCCATTATGACATACTAGTCCTCATATAACTGCTAATTTCTACGCAGTATAATCAACAACATTCAATTTCGCGCGGCATTAATGGTCTAGGCAGTTTTCCAACTGAGTCCAGATGCGCGATTCAACATACAACGCAGGAGACAGTCCGAAATCCCGTACGACTGCGCGGTTTAAGTGATCCGTGAACCAGACATTCAACTGCTCGATCGAGTAACAGCTCGAGGCCGCTCTCTGCGCACTTACACAATCTCTGCTAATCTTAACTAGTTTATACATAGCTAATTAAATATGATAACCATAATAGTCCCCTGCACTTACCACCCACATAGTGAACTAATAAGCACACTACCGCATGGTAACTCCATCTCAAGCCGATTTACCAATATTCGACTTCAGAGAGGCAATTTCCTTGGAATTTCCGCTCATTCTATCATCTGCTATGAATCGTACGTCTGCGTTCATGTCACATCATTCCCATACTACCTTAATTATTATGCTCCTAACCCGATATTGCATAACACTGCTCAATCTTCACCTATTACGACGACTTCTACGCCTCCCAGTTTAATACAAACCCTATGCCTTAAAATTCTGCTCGCTCCATTTTAACTGTAATTCTTCTAACGTGTTAAGATACAACCATTAAATTTGCCTCCTCATTTTACTGCCTAAATCTACAGCGCGGCTTATTACCAACAACATTAAATATTCGTCCTCAATTATCACCCGTGTAATCATACGCTGTTATAACAGTCGATAATAGATCCTGTCATCTATAAACTTGTTCAATCTACGCTGCTTATTACAACATTACCAATTTAGTTACCTCATTTAACTGTAATCTACGCAGTATAGTACTAACATTAAATTTGTCCCTCACTTAACTGCTAATCCTACCGCCGTTATATGACGAGAATCATTCAAACTATTATAGTTCCTCATTTACTGCTAATACCTATCAAGCATGTTATACAACCATTAAATTTTAGTAACCTCATCTTTACTTGTAATCTACGCGTTATTACAGATTAATTTGTCCTTCATTAAAGAACTATAAATACTACGCCGTTATGAAATACCCCAGCCATACAATCTCGTGTCCCTTCCTCATTTACTGTCAATGTCCTCTACATGTTAACATATTAATACTTTTTCGCGTTAATACAAGGGCGATACTAAAACGTTTTCGTTCATTCATTTACTGCTACATGTCCTCATTACTGTTACTCTATGGTCGTTATACAAGCAACATATAAAATTTCGTCCCTCATTTTACTTGGGTAATGTTCCTCACTTAACTTTAATCTACGCCGCTCTATTTACAGCATACAATTATGTCATTCATTTACTAGTAATGTTCCTCATATTTACTCGTTATACTATTGTACGCCTAAGTAGACATTCATGGCATTAAAATTCATGTCCCACTGACACTTTACGATCAAGTCATTGCTCCTCTTACCATCTAATAGACCCTAATAGATGATACCGGTTAGATAACAATACAGCATCGAATTATGTCATTCATTTACTCGTAATGTCCTCATTTTACTGTTTTCCTATGATGTTATACAGCCAATTACAATTTGTTAAAAACCTCATTTCACCTTTAATGTCCCTCAATTTATGTTATCTATGTGCTGTATTACAGCAGTTAAAATTTGTCCTCATTTACTGTGATGTCCTCATTCTACTGCTAATCTACGCGTCTAGTACAGCATTAAATTGTCATTCATTTACTGTAATGTCACTCATTTACTGTACTCTATTGTGTTATACAGCATTAAATTATGTCCTCATTTACTGTGGATGCCTCATTTACTGTAATTCTAACGCGTTATCAGCATTAAATTTGTCATCATTTACGTGTACATGTCCCTCATTTTACTGTTATCTATGTGCTTTGACTACAGCATTAATTTGTCCTCATTCTACTGTAATGTCCTCTATTACCTATAATTCTACGCCCGTTATACAGCCCATTTAAATTTGTCAAATCATTTACTGTAAATGTCTCATTTACTGTTTATCTATGTTGTTACTAACAGCATTAAATTGTGTCCTCATTTACGTGTATATGTCCTCATTTGCTGTTAATCTTTATGTGTTATAAACAGCTATTAAATTTGTCCTCTTTACTGTAATGTCCTCATTTTACTGTTATACTATGTGTATACCAGCATTAAATTGATGTCATTCATTTACCTGTATGCCCTCATTAACTTGTTATACTATGTGTATTATACAGCATTAAATTTTTGTCCTCATTTACTGTAATGTCCTCATTAACCTATAATTCTACGCGTGTATACAGCATTTAAATTTGTCATCATTACTGTTAATGTCCTCATTTACTGTAATCTACGCGTTAATACAACATTAAATTTGTCCTCATTACTGTAATGTCCTCATTAACTATAATCTACGCGTTATACCAGCATTAAAATTTGTCCATTATTTACTTGTAATGTCTCATTTACTGGATTGTTCCTCATTTAAACTTAAATCTACGCCATTAACAACCAGTTAAATTTGTCCTCATTTTACTCTGTAATGTCCTCATTTAACTATATATCTTACGCGTTGATTAACAGCATTAAATTTGCTCATCATTTACCTGGTAATGTCCTCACTTTGCCTGTAATCTCATTGTGTTATACAGCATTAAATTGTCCTCATTTTACATGTAATGTCCTTATATAACTATAATCGACACATTATACAGCCATTAAATTTTCCTCATTACTGTAATGGTCCTCATTTACTGTTTAATCTACGCGTTATACACACTTAAATTTTGTCCTCATTTACTGTAATTCTACGCGTTATACAGAATTAAATTTGTCCTCATTTACTGTAATCTACGCCCGTTATACAGAATTTTTAAATTTTGTCCCTCATTAATTGTATCTACGCGTATACCAACAATTAAATTTGTTACCTCCATTAACTGCTAAGTCTACGCTGTTATTACAAACCCATTAAAGGGGTTGTCCCTCATTTTTTTGGTGTAATCTACGGTTATACAACATTAAATTGTTTCCTCATTTACTGTAATCTACGCGTTATACAGCATTAAATTTGTCATCATTTACTGTAATGTCCTCATTTACTGTTATCTATGTGTGATACAGCATTAAATTTGTCCTCATTTACTGTAATGTCCTCATTAACTATAATCTACGCGTTATACAGCATTAAATTTGTCATCATTTACTGTAATGTCCTCATTTACTGTTATCTATGTGTTATACAGCATTAAATTTGTCCTCATTTACTGTAATGTCCTCATTTGCTGTAATCTATGTGTTATACAGCATTAAATTTGTCCTCATTTACTGTAATGTCCTCATTTACTGTTATCTATGTGTTATACAGCATTAAATTTGTCATCATTTACTGTAATGCCCTCATTAACTGTTATCTATGTGTTATACAGCATTAAATTTGTCCTCATTTACTGTAATGTCCTCATTAACTATAATCTACGCGTTATACAGCATTAAATTTGTCATCATTTACTGTAATGTCTTCATTTACTGTGATGTCCTCATTTACTGTAATCTACGCATTATACAACATTAAATTTGTCCTCATTTACTGTAATGTCCTCATTAACTATAATCTACGCGTTATACAGCATTAAATTTGTCATCATTTACTGTAATGTCCTCATTTGCTGTAATCTATGTGTTATACAGCATTAAATTTGTCCTCATTTACTGTAATGTCCTTATTAACTATAATCTACACATTATACAGCATTAAATTTGTCCTCATTTACTGTAATGTCCTCATTTACTGTAATCTACGCGTTATACAGCATTAAATTTGTCCTCATTTACTGTAATCTACGCGTTATACAGAATTAAATTTGTCCTCATTTACTGTAATCTACGCGTTATACAGAATTAAATTTGTCCTCATTAACTGTAATCTACGTGTTATACAACATTAAATTTGTCCTCATTTGGTGTAATCTACGTGTTATACAACATTAAATTTGTCCTCATTAACTGTAATCTACGCGTTATACAACATTAAATTTGTCCTCATTTACTGTAATCTACGCGTTATACAGCATTAAATTTGTCCTCATTTACTGTAATCTACGCGTTATACAACATTAAATTTGTCCTCATTTACTGTAATCTACGCGTTATACAACATTAAATTTGTCCTCATTTACTGTAATCTACGCGTTATACAACATTAAATTTGTCCTCATTTACTGTAATCTACGCGTTATACAACATTAAATTTGTCCTCATTTACTGTAATCTACGCGTTATACAACATTAAATTTGTCCTCATTTACTGTAATCTACGCGTTATACAACATTAAATTTGTCCTCATTTACTGTAATCTACGCGTTATACAACATTAAATTTGTCCTCATTTACTGTAATCTACGCGTTATACAACATTAAATTTGTCCTCATTTACTGTAATCTACGCGTTATACAACATTAAATTTGTCCTCATTTACTGTAATCTACGCGTTATACAACATTAAATTTGTCCTCATTTACTGTAATCTACGCGTTATACAACATTAAATTTGTCCTCATTTACTGTAATCTACGCGTTATACAACATTAAATTTGTCCTCATTTACTGTAATCTACGCGTTATACAACATTAAATTTGTCCTCATTTACTGTAATCTACGCGTTATACAACATTAAATTTGTCCTCATTTACTGTAATCTACGCGTTATACAACATTAAATTTGTCCTCATTAACTGTAATCTACGTGTTATACAGCATTAAATTTGTCCTTATTTACTGTAATCTACGCGTTATACAGAATTAAATTTGTCCTCATTTACTGTAATGTCTCATTAACTGTAATCTACGTGATATACAGCATTAAATTTGTCCTCATTTGCTGTAATGTCTCATTAACTATAATCTACGTGTTATACAGCATTAAATTTGTCCTCATTTGCTGTAATTTCTCATTAACTATAATCTACGCATTATACAGCATTAAATTTGTCCTCATTTGCTGTAATGTCCTCATTAACTGTAATCTACGCGTTATACAGCATTAAATTTGTCCTCATTAACTGTAATCTACGCGTTATACAGCATTAAATTTGTCCTCATTTACTGTAATGTCCTCATTAACTGTAATCTACGCGTTATACAGCATTAAATTTGTCCCCATTTACTGTAATGTCCTCATTAACTGTGATCTACGTGTTATACAGAATTAAATTTGTCCTCATTTACTGTAATCTACGTGTTATACAACATTAAATTTGACCTCATTAACTGTAATCTACGTGTTATACAGAATTAAATTTGTCCTCATTTACTGTAATCTACGCTTTATACAGAATTAAATTTGTCCTCATTTACTGTAATCTACGCTTTAAACAGAATTAAATTTGTCCTCATTTACTGTATTCTATACGGTATACAAAATTAGATGTGTACTCATTTTCAATTACATATAATTTGAATACCTTATTCCAATCCTTTGCATTTTTAAAATATGTTTAAACTGTTGATATTTCAGACTTATGACACTGTCTGGCTGCAGTGATGACCAGTCTGACCTCTCTGACCTTGAACTTATTCAGCACATCAATGTGGACATCCACCGACTCATCAAGCTCATTATTGGTCAGTAATGCATTTACTCCGTGTACTAAATAAATTAACTTAGTATTAACCAGTGTTAAGGTGGACATGAGGATTGATGGACCTGGTTTGGTCTATATATATTAACTGAGTTGATATTGTTTCTCTGAGCTCAATAATTTTATTTCTTAAAACAAAGTTTCATTGTTATTTACCAAGAGCTTGATCCTTGAGTGATGTTATCTACTAATGCTGTAGAATTAATCTTGATGTTATATTGTAAAGTATAAACAGGATCTTAAACACATTGTATGATTTAATTACAGAAGTTAACACATTGTATGATTTAATTACAGAAGTTAACACATTGTATGATTTAATTACAGAAGTAAACACATTGTAGGATTTAATTACAGAAGTTAACACATTGTATGATTTAATTACAGAAATTAACACATTATATGATTTAATTAAAGAAGTTAACACATTGTATGATTTAATTACAGAAGTTAACACATTGTATGATTTAATTACAGAGGTTGTATCTAAATTCAAGTTACTCAAGTCAAAACAGGTTATTATGACATTGGCTTCCAACCTGGAGAAGGTCAGTATTACACATGTATATTCTCTTATTATCACTGATGTTGTCACACAAGCCTATAGGTATTTTTATATCATTACGTTAAGAATATAAAATAAGCGTATTTCTTTTTCAAAATATGAAACCTAAAGTCATTGTTAATTGTGTACTATGTATGCATATAGCTACGTATCCCACTCTTGATCTGTCGTACGACAAATTGCCAAACCAAGGATCAATATCATAGTCTACATTCTTGGCATAAAAAAACTATGATAACAAATAGTCGTGAACATTTTATGAACTCATATACTTGTTATTTTATATAATATGTGTTTTTAATGACCATTTCCACAAGTCTTTGCTTTCTGACTTACAGACGTGTGTAACAACCACGCGCCCGTTCATGTCTAACTTCGTGCACAATGTCACACACGTGTAAATGGCATGTGCCGTAGCCTTTATATCTTATACCTCAGACAATGAATTTGAATAGATTCACACAGATTTGAAATTCTTATTAATTCTTAGTTTGTAAGATACACTGTAGATACACTTTATTGTATCCGATACTCATATCAATATATTCTGCATGCGAAACAAGTAAGGTATCTACAGCATACGTACCCAGTGGGTTTTTTTTTTGTCGAATCTACAGCCGAACTTTGGCTGTTTCCCCTAGCCAAAAATGCCTTCTTTTCCTAATTTTGAAGTCAAATTTCCCAATAAAAACTGATCAAATTCAATGACATTTGAGTTGATAATTTGTACCAGATTTTCATTCCTAAAATGTGTAAATATAGTTTACATTACTTAAAACAAATGATTTCGGATTAGAAACAATTTTTATTTCACAAAATGAAAACAAAATCGAAATGATCATCACTAGGTCACTAGGTGCACCTTCAGTTCAGAGACGTTTACAGACATTCAAGCTAATAAAAACAATAGTTAACTGCTTTTAAGTTATATAACAATGTTTCCAGAGTTAACTTAAATTATTAGTCGTCTAATTATTATTTTTTTCGACATAATCAAGGAGTTTTTCTGTGTAAAAACGATCTCTGTTCAATGTAGGAAGTAGCACTTGGAATCTAATAATGGAGCCTGAATCCGGTTTCCGGAATTCAGGAATATAGGAAAAAAATAATAGAGAAATGAAAAAAAAAAAAAAAAAAAAGAAAAGAAAATGCAAATAGTGTTGCAAATTAATTGTTTTATTTTTCTTCTAATAATAGAAGGAAAAAATCTTGTGAAATAGAAAGGTTTATTAAATAATTCTGAAGTTTTTAATTTTCAATTTCCTAATAAGTACAGTACTGCGATAAAAAATGGTAATTTTTAGGGGCAAGTGGAATTAAATTTTGGGCAACTGCAAGTGAATTATTGGGTTCTACTTGCCCGTTGTAAATTATTTTGAAAATTTTTTACACGTCTGAAATTTTTCCTAATTTCTTCCAAATTCCGAGTTATTTTCCCAATTGAAAAGGCATGGGCTGTTGAAAATAGGAAGTGAAAAAAACACTGGTACCCCGTACCCAAGCTCAAACTTCATGTTTAAAAGCGTGTGGCTAAAAATATATTGCATATCTCAATTACAACACTGAAGTTTGATCTCCTATAGAAAACCAATGAACCGTTACATGACTGCATGTACCCGTGTGAAAGGTGTTCAGATAAACGCCCGTGGCAATGACATGGCAGCCGCCGTTGTGACAACAAAATCAGTGTCAAGTGGGAGTGTGTATTATACACGACTGTAGCTGGCCTGGAATTTTCTCGGCATATGGCACCACAGGGACCTGGCACGATTTTTTTTAAACTGACAGTATACATATATATTATAGCATAATATATATATGCCAGGTCCCTGTGGTTGCGACAACAAATTGTGCGGATTATTGCGGGAATTTATTGACGAAAATTACATTCCGTTCCCAAAATTGAGTTCCGGATTCGGAATACAAATTTCCGGACTAGTGAGTATAAATAATGTTACGGAAATCCGTTCCCTGACATTTCCGTCCGGATTGTGAGTTTTCCGGACTATCGGCGTCTGGATTATCGCGGGTCCACTGTACCTACAGGTTCTGACAACCTGTCTATAATGGCCATTTAACTTTCCCCTTCACGGTTGTTATAGACAGGTTTGTGTGGTCTTTTGGTTCCCACTTGTTCTGACAACCAGTCGATAATGACCATTTAATCTCTTCCCTGATTACTCTATATGATCAGATGTATTTTCTGTTGGTACACACTGGATCAGTAAGACAAGCCTTGTAGTACTAGATAATGTTTTGTAGGCAATATGGAATTGGATGGACAATTACCCAGAGGAGTTCACAGATCTTCAGAAGAAACCAAATGAAGATCTACAAGGTAATGTTGTTAATAGTTCATGTTATTATATTTATTGTTCATAGGGTAATAAACCTAAAAAAACAATGGGTAAATTAGGCCATCAGCATTCAGGCTGTATAATGTGGTGAACAAATATTCTATTTCAATCAAAGTTCATTATAAAATGATTATAAGGAGATGAAAAACCTTGTATTACAGATTGCTGTGACAAGCTTTTTGAGCATTTTAACACCTGTATGGAGAGTTCAAAGAAGAAAGCAGCAGCCAATTGGCCTCTCCAAATGATGCTGCTTGTTCTGTGTCCTGTAAGTACTCGTCTCATTGTTACTATGTGTAATTCTGGGTACACATATAGAGGTCGTGGGTACTGTCTTCTGATCTCATCATGACCTTGTGCTGACCTCATCATGACCCTGTGGTGACCTCATCATGACCCTGTGGTGACCTCATAAAGACCTTGTGCTGACCTCATCATGACCTTGAGCTGACCTCATTATGACCTTGTGCTGACCTCGTTATGACCTTGTTATGATCTCTTTATGACCTTTTTGTAATTTTTTGAATGACCTAATAAACCTTGTGATGATATGTTTATGACCTTGTGATGATATGTTTATGACCTTGTGATGATATGTTTATGACCTTGTGATATCTTATCACCTTCTGATGATATCTTTATGACCTTGTGATGATATCTCAACTTAATACTATGAATGATAGACTAATAACAATTACATCTGCAAGTCATTTTTTACTTTACATGATTTTGATTATAAATTATAAATCCTTTTCAGAAAATTTTGGAGGAAATCAACAATGCTGATGCTGGAGCTCCTTGTTCTCCACAACATGTTAAAAAGGTAAACATCTTATTGACAAAGTAAACATCTTATTGACAAAGTAAATATTTCATTCACAAAGTAAACATTTTATTGACAAAGTAAACATTTTATTGAGAAAGTAAACATCTTATTGACAAAGTAAATATTTCATTCACAAAGTAAACATTTTATTGACAAATTAAACATCTTATTGACAAAGTAAATATTTCATTCACAAAGTAAACATTTTATTGACAAAGTAGAGATTTTATTGACAAAGTAAACTTTGAGAAAGTAATGATCTTATTAACAAAGTAAACATCTTATTGACAAAGATGTTATTGACAAAGTAAACATCTTATTGACAAAGTAAACATCTTATTGACAAAGTGAAGATTTTATTGACAAAGTAAACATTTTACTGACCAAGTAAACATCTTATTGACAAAGTAAACATCTTATTGACAAAGTAAATATCTTATTGACAAAGTAAACATCTTATTGATAAAGAAAATATCTTATTGACAAAGTAAAGATTTCATTGACAAAGTAAACATTTCATTGACAAAGTAAACATTTTATTGACAAAGTAAACATTTTATTGATAAAGTAAACATCTTATTGACAAAGAAAACATTTTATTGACAAAATAAAGATTTTATTGACAAAGTAAATATCTTATTGACAATGTAAACATCTTATTAACAAAGTAAACATCTTATTAACAAAGTAAACATTTTATTTACAAAGTAAACATCTGAATGACAAAGTAGAGATTTTATTGACAAAGTAAACATTTTATTGAGAAAGTAAACATCTTATTGACAAAGTAAACATCTTATTGACAAAGATTTTATTAACAAAGTAAACATCTTATTGACAAAGTAAAGATTTTATTGACAAAGTAAACATTTTATTGACAAATTAAACATCTTATTGACAAAGTACACAGCTTATTGACAAAGTAAAGATTCTATCAACAAAGTAAACATTATATTGACAAAGTAAACATCTTATTGACAAAGTAAACATTTTATTGACAAAGTAAAGATTTTATGGACAAAGTAAACATCTTATTGACAAAGTAAACATCTTATTGACAAAGTAAAGATTTCATTCACAAAGTAAATATTTCATTCACAAAGTAAACATTTTATTGACAAAGTAAACAATTTATTAACAAAGTAAGCATTGTATTGACAAAATAAAGATTTTATTGAAAAAGCAAACATCTTATTGGCAAAGTAAACATTTTATTGACAAAGTAAATATCTTATTGACAAAGTAAACATCTTATTGAAATGTAAACATATTATTGCAAAAGGTAAATACCTGATTAAAAAGGTAAACATCTTATTTAAAAAGTAAACATCTGATTTCAGAGGTAAACATCTGATTACAGAGTTAAACGTATTAAAAATATAAACATATGAAATATATTCACTCATTTACATCATCTATATATCTACAACATTAGATACAAAGTAAATTCTCTGATATCTCTATCATTTCAGCATCTGTGAGGTAGCTAGTCATGTCTTTTTCATTGTTTTTGATCTAGAAACAATTTATAGACGATGTTAAGAAAGCCATCTCACCACACCATGGCGGTAGTAAACAGTTGGCAGAAGGGGCAGCGGTGACTTGTGTACGGCTATGTAAGGCATCAACCTATATCAGTATCAACGACAGACTCAACGTTCTGTTCTCTCTTGTACAGTCTGTCATTAGTGACCTCAAGATTGTTACATGAGCAGTCATAGCAACCCAATGGTCTTGTCTCTCTCATTCAGTCTGTCATTAGTGACCTCAAGGTTAGTACATCAGTATCAACGACAGACTCAACGTTCTGTTCTCTCTTGTACAGTCTGTCATTAGTGACCTCAAGGTTAGTACATCAGTATCAACGACAGACTCAACGTTCTGTTCTCTCTTGTACAGTCTGTCATTAGTGACCTCAAGGTTAGTACATCAGTATCAACGACAGACTCAACGTTCTGTTCTCTCTTGTACAGTCTGTCATTAGTGACCTCAAGGTTAGTTACATCAGTATCAACGACAGACTCAACGTTCTGTTCTCTCTTGTACAGTCTGTCATTAGTGACTCAAGGTTAGTAGCATCAGTATCAACGACAGACTCAACGTTGTTCTCTCTTGTACAGTCTGTCATTAGTGACCTCAAGGTTAGTAAACAGTATCAACGACAGACTCAACGTTCTGTTCTCTCTTGTACAGTCTGTCATTAGTGATCTCAAGTTAGTACATCAGTATCAACGACAGACTCAACGTTCTGTTCTCTCTTGTACAGTCTGTCATTAGTGACCTCAAGGTTAGTACATCAGTATCAACGACAGACTCAACGTTCTGTTCTCTCTTGTACAGTCTGTCATTAGTGACCTCAAGATTGTTACATGAGCAGTCATAGCAACCCAATGGTCTTGTCTCTCTCATTCAGTCTGTAATTAGATTTGTATGTGAATATTTTTAATACAGTAGACTTTGTTACCGAGGGCTTTTTATTCTGAGAGGTCATATAAAAAATACTTATTAAGACTTATTACTAAATACTAATTAAGCTTTTTAGAAATACTTTTATGTGTACAGTGTGAAGATCCCATACAAAAATGTAGCATGCCTTCATACATTCTTTTTATTTTTTATTCAGACATTACTCTTCAACCCACCTCCAAACAGCAAGCCATTCTCTCGCAGTCAGAGTAGTATTGGCCTTGACCTTGATCTATATATAGACTGTTTTGTATCCTGTTTCCGTGTGACTCCACACAACAATGACGTGCTGAAAGTATGTCTGAACCCCCTGTCACCTCCTGTCTACCACTGTGTGCTGGTCAATGCTCTCCATCGTATCATCACACAGGTGAGTCAACACCATAATTAAAGGCCATGGATATGTCATCAGATTTGTTACTATATGTCAAGGGTCACCACTGCCAAACAACATGTCAAAGGTCATTGCCATGTCATAAGGTGTTCAAGGTCAGTGGTGTGTTATACAATGTCAAAAGATATGGTGATAGGATCAATTTTCTCTGTCCTTTCACATTTTTAATGAAGTTTGAATTTAATTCAAAAACAGTTGAAATTATTTTAAAAAGATCTCAATGAAATTTGTTAGATTAAATAGGAAGAATTTTGTATTATTAAGGCTTATAATATAGTACCTTATTGTTTTATTTAGCCACGTTTACCCTGGTGGCCCAACATCAACATCATCTACAGCAAGGCTGCTGAGCTGAGGAGTATGTTTACAGACACACTGAACAAAGTCACTCAGGGAATGGCCAGTCATACAGCCCCCAAAGTCACCACACTTCATCCTTATGTCCACGTAAGTGACCATACTTCATCCATATGTCCACATAGGTCACCACAATTCATCCATATGTCCACGTAAGTGACCTTACATCATCCATATGTCCACATCAGTCACCATACTTTATCCATATGTCCAAATAAGTCATCACACTTCATCCTTATGTCCACATAAGTCACCACACTTCATCCATATGTCAACGTAAGTCACCCCACTTCATCCATATGTCCACATCAGTCACCATACTTTATATGTCCAAATAAGTCATCACACTTCATCCTTATGTCCACATAAGTCACCACACTTCATCCATATGTCCACATAAGCCACTCCACTTCATCTATATGTCCACTTAAGTCACCACACTTCATTTTTCATAATTATAAATATTGAGATATAATTAATCACTTCTTTGTGTGTTCCAGAACATTACTAAATTGACATTGTATAAGTTGAATAAGCCAACAGATGAGAGTGTGACCACATGTCGATGTCTCTTGTTGTGGATTGTTCGACTGATTCATGCTGATCCCCACCTAATGCTCCACGTATGTATCGGGATCATATGTCAACATTCTATAAGTATATCTAATGCTCCATGTATGTATCGGGATTATATGTTAACATTCTATAAGTATACCGAATACTCCACGTATGTATCAAGATCGTATGTTAACATTCTATAAGTATACCAAATACTACACATGTATAGGGATCATATGTCAACATTCTATAAGTATATCTAATGTTTAATGTATGTATAAAGGTCATATGTTAACATTCCTGTTTTCTTACATAATCATTCCTTGTCATGTTCATAATTACTCCAATCATCAATTAGGCAGAGTACTAGGCACAGAAAATCCCCATATTCTGGAGATAAGTAAAATTAGATTGGGAGTCTTATGTGTATATATATATATCTAATTATCTGATATTTTATGTATGTATCTTTATTTCAAATTTATATTTAGTTTACTTAATGACCCATGTATGTACAGTAATTGAATCTGAAGATGTTATTTCAAGTGGCTCTGTAAACTAGGACCATTTCACTTGTTTTGATACTTGATATGTGTTTATCTAACATGCAATGGTCCTGCAGTACTTGCAGTACTTTGATTTGTAAGACAATGATCATGCAGTACTTTGATTTGTAAGACAATGATCATTTAGTACTTACAGTACTTTGATTTGTAAGACAAAGATCATTCAGTACTTACAGTACTTTGATTTGAAAGATAATGGTCCTACAGTACTTACAGTACTTTGATCCGTAAGATAATGGTCCTACAGTACTTACAGTACTTTGATTTGTAAGACAAAGATCATTCTGTACTTACAGTACTTTTATTTGTAAGACTATAATCCTGCAGTACTTTGAATAGTAAGACAATGATCCTGCAGAACTTTCAGTACTTTGAATAGAAAGACAAGAGTCCTTCAGTATTAACAGTACTTTGATTTGTAAGATAATGAACCTGCAGTACTTTGATTAGTAAGACAGTGATCCTGTAGTACTTACAGTACTTTGATTTGTAAGATAATGATCCTGCAGTACTTACAGTACTTTGATTTGTAAGATAATATTCTGCAGTACTTACAGTACTTTGATTTGTAAGACAATGGTCCTGCAGTACTAACAGTACTTTGATTAGTAAGACAATGATCCTTCAGTATTTACAGTACTTTTATTTGTAAGACAATGATCCTGCAGTACTTTGATTCGTAAGATAATGGTCCTTCAGTGCTTACAGTACTTTGATTTGAAAGACAATGATCCTACTGTACTTACAGTACTTTGATTAGTAAGACAATGATCCTGCAGTACTAATAGTACTTTGATTAGTAAGACAATGATCCTTCAGTGCTTACAGTACTTTGATTTGTAAGACAATGATCTTGCAGTACTTACAGTACTTTGATTAGTAAGACAATGATCCTGCTGTACCTACAGTACTTTGATTTGTAAGACAATGATCCTGCAGTACTTACAGTAGTTTTATTTGTAAGACAATGATCCTGCAGTACATTGATTCGTAAGATAATGATCCTTCAGTGCTTACAGTACTTTGATTTGAAAGACAATGATCCTGCTGTACTTACAGTACTTTGATTAGTAAGACAATGATCATGCAGTACTAACAGTACTTTGATTAGTAAGACAATGATCCTTCAGTGCTTACAGTACTTTGATTTGTAAGACAATGATCCTGCAGTACTTACAGTACTTTGATTGTTAAGACAATGATCCTGCTGTACTTACAGTACTTTGAATAGTTAGACAATGATCCTGCAGTACTTACAGTACTTTGATTTGTAAGACAATTACAGTACTTTGTAAGACAATGATCCTGCAGTACTTTGATTTGTATGACAATGATCCTGCTGTACTAACAGTACTTTGATTTGTAAGACAGGCACCTTGTTTTGATACTTTCAACATGATGCGTGTTTATCCCCAGAATCAGGGTAAGCCCGGTCACGAAATACAGAGTAGTACACTAGAGTTGATGAATGGGTTAGTGTCACTGGTCCACCAACAATGGATGCCAGACGTCTCCAAGGAGGCAATGGAGGTAAGCATTGGGATATATTGGCAGAATCCAGGACCAAGGATAGTGTGTTGGTCCTAAGCCCTAAGCTCTGTTATTTGGTTTACTGTTAGACACATCTTAATTTTTAGAATACTAATGATCAGTGCAAATTTTGATATGCAAATTTGAAACTAATCATTTAATACCTTAGTCTCAACATGAGTGCAAGTTAAAATTAAGTGGTGATCTTAGATATAATGAGATACTTATACTCACTAATTTATTATCTCTTTCTTACTACTGTACAATTTAATTATAATAGTTATTATTGTGGAGATTCTAGTTAAAATTAAGTGAAATCTTTGTTTTGTCTCAAGCTTAAAATCAGATTTAAAAGCCACTTATTATTGTTTTATATATTAACTGAAATCACCATTTGGTTGCTGTTTTAAATGTTAACTGAAATCCTCATTTGGTTGCTGTTTTATATGTTAACTGAAATCCTCATTTGGTTGTTGTTTTAAATGTTAACTGAAATCCTCATTTGGTTGCTGTTTTATATGTTAACTGAAATCATCATTTGGTTGTTGTTTTAAATGTTAACTGATATCCTCATTTGGTTGCTGTTTTATATGTTAACTGAAATCATCATTTGGTTGTTGTTTTATATGTTAACTGAAATCATCATTTGGTTGCTGTTTTATATGTTAACTGAAATCATCATTTGGTTGCCAGGCTCTACTCTGTCTCCACCAGCCAGAGAATATAGAGTTATGGAATCCGGAGTCGCCCATTAACACATTCTGGGATGTGAGGTATGTCTGTATATTAACACTTTATTTGTGCTTCTATAATTTTCTATGAAAATAATGTTGAAATCGTTTCTTGCTCATTTGAAAACTTTTCAATAACTATACATTTTTTGTTATTTCCTTATCTTAGTATTGAAGATGACTTTGTAATATTCGAGATGTAACTGTGATTTATAATTCATTTTCAGTTCCCAAGTTCTATTTTCCATATCTCAGAAGTTGATTCAGAGGCAGTTGGTTAACTACACCGAGATATTGAAGTGGCTACGAGAAATCCTTGTCTGTCGGAATAGCTTCCTGCAGAAGAACAGTGCTAATGCTAGTGTTGGAAACAATAAAACGATCTGTATACATATCAAGTTAGAGGTGAGTGTTATTGTGGTAGAGGTGAGTGTTATTGTGGTAGAGGTGAGTGTTATTGTGGTGGAGGTGAGTGTTATTGTGGTAGAGGTGTTATTGTGGTAGAGGTGAGTGTAATTGTGATAGAGGTGAGTGTTATTGTGATAGAGGTGAGTGTTATTGTGGTGGAGGTGAGTGTTATTGTGGTAAAGGTGAGTGTTATTGTGGTGGAGGTGTTATTGTGGTAGAGGTGAGTGTTATTGTGGTGGAGGTGTTATTGTGATAGAGGTGAGTGTTATTGTGATAGAGGTGAGTGTTATTGTGGTAGAAGTGAGTGTTATTGTGATAGAGGTGAGTGTTATTGTGATAGAGGTGAGTGTTATTGTGGTAGAGGTGAGTGTTATTGTGGTAGAGGTGAGTGTTATTGTGGTGGAGGTGAGTGTTATTGTGGTAGAGGTGAGTGTTATTGTGGTAGAGGTGAGTGTTATTGTGGTAGAGGTGAGTGTTATTGTGGTGGAGGTGAGTGTTATTGTGGTAGAGGTGAGTGTTATTGTGGTAGAGGTGTTATTGTGGTAGAGGTAAGTGTTATTGTGGTAGAGGTGTTATTGTGGTAGAGGTGGGTGTTATTAGGGTGAGCAGAGTACGCTCGCCCTATTGTTTTCCTTGTCGTGTGTAGAGTCTGTGTACATCCGTTATGCCTAGTGCGCATGAAATACCGGAAGTGAGATCTACGTATTGAATAACTATATTCTGTTGGTCTTTGGCTTATGGTTACATAAACAGCTTATGATTTCATAAACATAATTAAATATTAACTCTTTTGCAACTATTTACATATGCAATAGTCAGTAATCAAGAACGTACCTAGATTAAACACTTATCACAAATATACCTTTGGAACTGGAAGCGTATAATCATAAAAACGCTTGCATCTCTCTGTATATTCAAGCACCTTGCCGATTTTGTACACCAAATTAAGGTTTAAATAGTCGATAAAGGATTGTGGAACTGGAAGCGTATAAACATACAAACTTTTGTATCGCTCTAGAAATCCAAGCACCTCGCCGATGATGTACACCGAAGCATTAAAAAGGGTTCAAATAGTCGATAAATATAGACGCATTGTGAAGCGCATTATCATACGAGCACTTGTATCGGTTGTCGTATTAGAGCACATGAATAAAACACTAAAGGTAAGTGAAGCAAATAAACACTTCATTTGACATTGATACTATGTGTTGCTGTTTAGTATAACATGGTTTTGTGTATTTCTAGTGTATTGAGCTACTGTCACAACATTTTTTTCCAAATTCGCAACAAAATTCATATTTGCTAATCGTTACACTTAACACGTGGCTTGCATGTACGTGCGACCATGTAAACATTCCACATTCATGCTATTGCGTGGAAAAACAACAAATGGTTCATGGTCGCATTATAACACGAATGCATTTTAGGTTTTATTTTAGCCAATATCTGTCTGTCAAAATTTCCGATATTTTGTTAAAAGCAATGTGCTAATCGAGTGTGTTGTACATACTTGCACACCTTTGCGCATGTGCAAGTTGACTTTCGTTTTCGATTAACATGTAAGTACAGCCTTTTTAAGGGCCTGATTTCTTCGTGTATGTTACTTCTAAATAATGATTTAAATGTGATTCAATGTTGATCTCTATATCGTTATTTAATGCTATGTAACATAGGGTAATTTACAGAGAAAAAGCCAGACAAACTGCAAACTACTTTCATTTTCATTATCGATGTTATCGATTATGCCTACTAGCACTTTTATTAGTGCGAGTGTACTTGCTTTATTATTTTAATACATTTCGCCATGATTTCAGTAAATTCAACCTTTCAAAAACATATACTAAGACATACCTGTCAGCGATAATCTACTATAAATAAAGAACAGTGTCCTAGGTTTACGTTCCACTATGGCTTACTACATCTTGTGACCACAGTCCCCATTTGCTGCAGTTCTAAGAAATATTTCTAAAATCATACATCCTTGCGTAAGGGAAACAAAAAAAGACAATATAAAATATCAGTCTGGGTGTCTGAGCTCTAGATCAAATGTACCCCAGAAAGGCGTTCAAGCGTGGCACAGAGGAGTCACCATGTGCACACAGACTAGACAGTGTTCTAGCGGACAACTATTTTGAACAGCGAATCAAGTCTTGAGTCTATAGTATCAATGTCTATATAATAATAAACACGCTTCTATGTGACAAAGAACACACTTAACAAAGTTCAAAGGTATTTCACATTTAAAGTTCTGATGAAGTACAGGAAAGTATTTATTCAATACACCAAGGGTGTAAACCATCTCCTTGCAATAGTCCCAGAGATAATGAGCGAAAGTGCTACATGTACATACACGGGGACACCTGTTGCCGAGGATGATTTCATACTGGAAATTAAGATTAGGAAGTAGTTAGCGAGCACTTAATGTCTAACAGACATATTTCTAGTTGTGATAGAGGTGAGTGTTATTGTGGTAGAGTTGAGTGTTATTGTGATAGAGGTGTTATTGTGATAGAGGTGAGTGTTATTGTGGTACAGGTGTTATTGTGATAGAGGTGAGTGTTATTGTGGTAGAGGTGAGTGTTATTGTGGTAGAGGTGAGTGTTATTGTGGTAGAAGTGAGTGTTATTGTGGTAGAGGTGAGTGTTATTGTGATAAAGGTGAGTGTTATTGTGATAGAGGTGAGTGTTATTGTGGTAGAGGTGAGTGTTATTGTGGTAGAGGTGAGTGTTATTGTGGTGGAGGTGAGTATTATTGTGGTAGAGGTGAGTGTTATTGTGATAAAGGTGAGTGTTATTGTGGTAGAGGTGAGTGTTATTGTGGTAGAGGTGAGTGTTATTGTGGTGGAGGTGAGTGTTATTGTGATAGAGGTGAGTGTTATTGTGGTAGAGGTGGGTGTTATTGTGGTAGAGGTGAGTGTAATTGTGGTAGAGGTGAGTGGTATTGTGGTAGAGGTGAGTGTTGTTGTGGTTGATTCTACTTTTTTGCTCTTTAAATTAACAGCCTTTAGTTTCTAGTGTTAATGATTTTTTTTTCCTCTGTTTAGGTTGTGTTCTTTATGTACTTGTGGAGTATTGACATTGATGCCGTCCTAACAGGGATGTCGTGTTTCCATCTTCTCTGTGAGGAGGCTGATATTAGATGTGGAGCCGATGAAATGGCAGTCACTCAACTTCTCCCGAACTACAATGTATATGCTGAGCTGGCCCAGGCTAGTACTGTCCTAACTACAGGTTAGTTACTCTAGATTCTCCCTAACTACAATGTATATACTGAGGTAGCCCATGCTAGTACTGTCCTAACTACAGGTTAGTTACCCTAGATTCTCTCTAGCTACAATGTATATACTGAGGTAACCCAGGCTAGTACTGTCCTAACTACAGGTTAGTTACCCTAGATTCTCCTAACTACAATGTATATATACTGAGGTGGCCCAGGCTAGTACTGTCCTAACTACAGGTTAGTTACCCTAGATTCTCTCTAACTACAATGTATATATACTGAGGTGGCCCAGGCTAGTACTGTCCTAACTACAGGTTAGTTACCCTAGATTCTCTCTAACTACAATGTATATATACTGAGGTAGCCCAGGCTAGTACTGTCCTAACTACAGGTTAGTGACCCTAGAATCTCTCTAACTACAATGTATATATGCTGAGGTGGCCCAGGCTAGTACTGTCCTAACTATAGGTTAGTTACCCTAGATTCTCTCTAGCTACAATGTATATACTGATGTAACCCAGGCTAGTACTGTCCTAACTACAGTTAATTACCCTAGATTCTCTCTAACTACAATGTATATATACTGAGGTAGCCCAGGCTAGTACAGTCCTAACTACAGTTAGTTACCCTAGATTCTCTCTAACTACAATGTATATACTGACGTGGCTCAGACTAGTACTGTCTTAACTAAGTTGGAGTCAACAGCTAGGTCAAACTAAAAAGTCATCAAAATAGATTACGACTACTGTAACAGCACAGATAATGTAGTGAGACATCTCTCCTTAGAATGATTTTCTTTACATGGTATATTACCACAAAGGGATGGGTGATTTACAAAGTTTTATTTACAATAAAGATTCCCTTGTTCACTTGTAATCATGCCATATCTTATATCTACAGGCAAGGTGGCACTTCAGAAGCGAATCATGGCTCTGCTACGGAAAATTGATCAACACACGTCGGGTAATTCTCAGGTAAGATAGAGTATTATAGTAATTGGGGATATTGAATAGTTTAATCTAGGTCACAGTGACCTACATTTTCCAATATTGATATTTATTCGCTATACTTTTCCTCAACAATGGATTTTACAAACTTCGAGATTTTTAGGTGAACAATTCAAGAAGATTGTGATGTACTATAATTTAATTGTTTTAGGTGTGGGGCAACACAGATGATGTACTATTTAATTGTTTTAAGCCAGGGACGACACAGATGATGTACTATTGAATTGTTTTAGGCCTGTAATGACACAGATGATGTAACGACACAGATGATGTACTATTTAATTGTTTTAGGCTTGGGACGACACATTCAGAAACTGGGAGGTTGTAACTCAGTACCTGGAAACCTACCCTAAGGACCCCAAGGTCAAGGTCGAGGAAGGAAGCACAGCAGGCCTGGGAGACACTATTAAAATGAAAAGGAAACCCCCTCACCATGCTAGTACAGAACATGAACTGGAGGTAAAAAGATCAAAATTCCTTTGAGAAAGTGGCACATAGGCATAGCTTTACCTATAGTGTCATCATAATCTTCTTTACTAAGGTTTTGAGTTATTGGTTAAACACCAGATCTAGACAAACGAATCACCTCACATTTTTGGACATAAAATTTAGACCAATTATTAGAAAAACTGCTAATGTGTTTAGAACACTTATTTCGTGTCGGAGCAGCCATGGTTCAATATTGTTTTCCATGTTGGTATGTTGATTTGTGTTTGTAGGACCAGTTAAACGAGTGGGCGAACATGACTGGTTTTCTGTGTGCACTGGGTGGTGTCCGTCTACAAAATAGACTTAGAATAAGGTGAACATACAGGCCTAGTTATGGACAAAAAGTTTGTGTCAAAAGTGCTAAAAAGTAACAATAAATTAAAAGTCATCATTCAGTTTTGAGATTTTATGATAAAAAGTTTATCAGATTAAGAAATAATTTGTATAAGAAATTGTTGGATATATATCAAAGTAAAAAGTAAAAACAAAATGATATAAGAAACAGATGTTCCCAGAATTGTATATAATTATAAAATATAGTTTAGAGATTTTGAACCGGTTTACAGCGCTACTATACCAGCTGGCCTGGACTCGAGGAAAAGCAGTCTAATGCAGAGTTGTGCTGCAGACACACAGTACTGTCCTGTGACTCAGTAAGTGACACTTAGCAGATCAGACTTATTTACTTTATATTAATTGTAAAACAAGTTATAGGGAAGTACTGGAGTGACCAGTCTAATGCAGAGTTGTGCTGCAGACACACAGTACTGTCCTGTGACTCAGTAAGTGGCACTTAGCAGATCAGACTTATTTACTTTATATCAATTATAAAACAATTTATAGGGGAGAACTGGTGTGACCAGTCTAATGCAGAGTTGTGCTGCAGACACACAGTACTGTCTTGTGACTCAGTAAGTGACACTTAGCAGATCAGACTTATTTACTTTATATAAATTGTAAAACACACAGTACTGTGACTCAGTAAGTGACAGATCAAACAAACCTGTGTGACCAGTCTAATACAGAGTTGTGCTGCAGACACACAGTACTGTGACTCAGTGACAGATCAGACAAACCTGTGTGACCAGTCTAATGCAGAGTTGTGCTGCAGACACACAGTACTGTGACTCAGTAAGTGACAGATCAAACAAACCTGAGTGACCAGTCTAATACAGAGTTGTGCTGCAGACACACAGTACTGTGACTCAGTGACAGATCAGACAAACCTGTGTGACCAGTCTAATGCAGAGTTGTGCTGCAGACACACAGTACTGTGACTCAGTAAGTGACAGATCAGACAAACCTGTGTGATCAGGCAGGTGATCCCTGACATTTTCACATCCGTGTTGCAGAACAAACTCCTGCTACTGTAGCTATATAAAAGGGAAGTAATAAATACACCACCTGATCACCCTCAATCAGGTAGGATCTGGGAATAAATCAACAATAGGGGTTGTAGCTTTGAATTGGTTGATTTAAGATTTTATTCAACAGAGAAAGGACCTATTTTGAAAATAAAATATATAAATCATTTTTAGACCTGAAAACTGATGTTTTTGTTTGTTTCAGGTTTATCAGTAATTTGTTAAAGCTACTAATTTGCCAGAATGAGAAGTTTGGTGCTCAGATACAGAAACATGTCAAGGATCTGGTCGGACACGAACTCAACCCAGCTCTCTATCCTATACTCTTTGACCAGATCAAAATTTGTGTGGACAAATTCTTTGATCCCTCTGGCCAGGTAAGGCACTTAATCAACATTATGATTAAAATGGTCAATTATGTTTCATTCACTTGGTAATAGGTAGAAATTGTCCTGTAAGCTATTTCGCAGATAGGTTTTAATGCTTCAATTGTAACTAACACCTTGGGAATAGCTGACTTACAAGTGTTTTGAGAATTCTTATATGGACCAGACCAAAGTAGTCAGTTATTACAGATGGACCATAACTGTCAGTAATTATAGATGGACTGTAAATATCGGTAATTATAGATGGACCATAGCTGTCAGTAATTACAGATGGACCATAACTGTCAGTAATTATAGATGGACTGTAACTATCGGTAATTATAGATGGACCATAGCTGTCAGTAATTATAGATGGACCATAGCTGTCTGTAATTATAGATGGACTGTAACTGTCAGTAATTACAGATGGACTGTAACTGTCAGTAATTACAAATGGACCATTGCTGTCACCAATAACAGATGGACCATAACTGTCAGTAATTATAGATAGACTGTAACTGTCAGTAATTACAGATGGACCATAGCTGTCAGTAATTATAGATGGACCATAGATGTCAGTAATTATAGATGGACCATAGCTGTCAGTAATTATAGATGGACTGTAACTATCGGTAATTATAGATGGACCATAGCTGTCAGTAATTATAGATGGACTGTAACTATCGGTAATTATAGATGGACCGTAACTGTCAGTAATTATAGATGGACTGTAACTGTCAGTAATTATAGATGGACCATAACTGACTTACAGGTGTTAGATGCATTTTTATATGGACCAATATTCTGTAAGAGTACTACATAATTGAGTAATTAATTTTTTTTTGAAAATTTGATTTATTTTGATGTGTTTTATCACGACAGTTTTACACCAGGATTTATCTCTCTATTGATACAGGTTATTGTTACGGACCTAAACACTCAATTTATTGAGAATGTGATCTTCATCATGAGGAACATTCTGGAGATGAAGCAGGACCAGCCTTGTGAACATCTTGGTGTCACTAGTATCGAGTCACTCATGTTAGCTGTTGTCAGGTAAGTATTAGAGTCACAAGTATCGAGTCACTCATGTTAGCTGTTGTCAGGTAAGTATTAGAGTCACTAGTATCAAGTCACTCATGTGAGATGTTGTGAAGTAAGTATTAGAGTCACTAGTATCGAGTCACTCATGTTAGCTGTTGTGAGGTAAGTATTAGAGTCACAAGTATCGAGTCACTCATGTTAGCTGTTGTGAGGTAAGTATTAGAGTCACTAGTATCGAGTCACTCATGTTAGCTGTTGTGAGGTAAGTATTAGAGTCACTAGTTTCGAATCACTCATGTTAGCTGTTGTCAGGTAAGTATTAGAGTCACAAGTATCGAGTCTTTCATGTTAGCTGTTGTCAGGTAAATATTAGAGTCACAAGTATCGAGTCACTCATGTTAGCTGTTGTTACGTAAGTGTTAGAGTCACTAGTTTCGAGTCACTCATGTTAGCTGTTGTGAGGTAAGTATTAGAGTCACTAGTTTCGAATCACTCATGTTAGCTGTTGTGAGGTAAGTATTAGAGTCGCTAGTATCGAGTCTCTCATGTTAGCTGTTGTCAGGTAAGTATTAGAGTCACAAGTATCGAGTCACTCATGTTAGCTGTTGTCATGTAAATATTAGAGTCACAAGTATCGAGTCACTCATGTGAGATGTTGTGAGGTAAGTATTAGAGTCACAAGTATCGGTTCACTCATGTTAGCTGTTGTCAGGTAAGTATTAGAGTCACAAGTATCGGTTCACTCATGTTAGCTGTTGTCAAGTAAATAAATGAATCTCTAGCATCAAGTTTTTCCAATTTTCTGTTTTCAGGGAAATAAAATTCACAGATTTTTCACAGTACTTGCTAAATGAGATGTTATTGTTTCTATTTACTACCCAGATATGTGCGACATCTTGATTCAACAGTGCATGCCATACAGATCAAGATAAAGCTGTGTCAGCTAGTGGAAGCCATGATGGTCCGTCGGGATGACCTCACATTCCGACAGGAGATGAAGTTTAGGAACAAACTTGTAGAGTATCTGACTGACTGGATCATGGGTAACTCACATCAAGTAAACATCGGAGACATCTGTAGTATGTCCAGGTAACACTGTCTTGTTGGTCACTGCTTGTATGGATGGTTGTTCTAACCAGGTGTGGTATAATCATATCAGGACAGTTTACATACCAAGATTATTACATATTAGGACAGCTTATATACCAAGATTATTACATATTAGTTCAGTTTATATACCAAGGTTATTACATATTAGGACAGTTTATATACCAAGATTATTACATATTAGGACAGTTTATATACCAAGATTATTACATATTAGGACAGTTTATATACCAAGTATATATATACCAATATTATTACATATTAGGACAGCTTATATTGTAATATACCAATATTATTACATATTAGGACAGTTTATATACCAAGTATATATATACCAATATTATTACATATTAGGACAGTTTATATTGTAATATACCAAGATTATTGCACATTATACAGTCTTGATAAACACGTCTCTGGATCATAATTGGTTTAATGAGACTTATTAAAAAATATCAACCTTTGAGAAAGTATTTTAAACTTGCTTATGGTAAGGGGCTAAGAAATGAGTAGTTGAGAAGTTTAAGATGGCTGCTGGAGTCTCCAATTTTGGTCAGTTTTAATTTGGTGAGGTTGATGCCTTTTCTGATGGACATCCAATTTATGGAACCATATTTTGCGGAGTACAGGCTGCTACTTTTTTCCCTGGAAATTTGGAGTGCGACCTATGTGCTAGAGTAACATCGACTAGACATAATCAGTAATCGCACATGGCTGGTCAATAGGTCAATATATCTGTGTATATGCCTCATAGACAACAATATAGTGGATCGGGAGTTAGGTATCTTCACATTACAGACAGATTACAGTCAGTATAATATAGTGGGTCGGGTAGTTAGGTATCTTCATATTACAGACAGATTACAGTCAGTATAATATAGTGGGTCGGGTAGTTAGGTATCTTCACATTACAGACAGATTACAGTCAATATAATGTAGTGGGTCGGGTAGTTAGGTATCTTCATATTACAGACAGATTGCAGTCAGTATGATATAGTGGGCCGGGTAGTTAGGTATCTTCATATTACAGACAGATTACAGTCAATATAATATAGTGGGTCGGGTAGTTAGGTATCTTCACATTACAGACAGATTACAGTCAATATAATATTGTGGGTCGGGTAGTTAGGTATCTTCATATTACAGACAGATTACAGTCAGTATAATATAGTGGGTCGGGTAGTTAGGTATCTTCATATTACAGACAGATTACAGTCAGTACTGGCCGCAGCTAATGTACAAAATTTGAGAAAAAAACAGTGTAAAAAAAGCCTTGGTGACTGATACTCAAGTGCAACTTGTAATCCAAAAGATATGGTAACCTTTTGACAATTAGTGAGAAACTGCTTCTAAAGGAATTTTAGACCCAGTACAATGTTGTGAAGATATTGTATGATTTTAGGATACCTACGATAGTTTGTATTGTCTATGATTTATAAATTCTAATGTTGTTTTGTTATGTTTCTGTGGTATAAATAAAAGCCTAGGATCTCTATATTTATCTTAATATGTTTTCTGAATTAAGAGTTTTTCTTATTTAGTATGATTTCAAAATTAAAAGAAATAATGAAATAAGCTGAAATTATGAAATTAAAAGAAATAATTAAATAAGCATTAATTAATAAAGGATGTATTTATCAAACACACTATAAAGTTTCCTGTTTTCAGCTAGTTTTTATAAACAGAAAAACACTGAAAGTTGACATCACTTGATCTACATCAGACAATATATATGTTGAGTATTGTACTGAAAAGATAAGTATAGGAGTTCCACAGGCTAATACTACAGTGTGACTTTTGTGTTAATTGTTTCATGGTATTCTGTGTGGCTTTATTTTCAGCTTTTTATGATTTTATTGCATTATTAGTTTCATTATTTTGCTTCGGGGATCTTTGCCTATTTAATCATTCACATAGCAGATTGTTACCAGCTGAGTTTTGGAAAGCATTTTTAAGGCACCTGCACTATTTTTGTTATGGTAGAGTGTGATTTGAAAAAAAAATGAAGGAAAACAAACAAATAATCATGTTAAAGTGATGATGTTTGTATTTTGAATGTATTGCTGATTTAAACTTCTTTTTTTTATTTTATTTGTCACAGTCAAAGATTTTTGTTATAATAAGGGTTATAAAACAGGTTTTAATTTTTGCTTGTTGCATATGAAAAATACCTAAGTGATGGAATATTGAGTTCGAACTTACAGATTGTTGAGAATTTAAACTGATTGGAATCAGTGTTATATCAAAAGTTGGATACATCACTTTATAAAAGGTCACCTTTAGTAAGACAGGAAAGTCTGAATGTTGGGAATATTATTCTGTGTTTTTAATTTTTGAAGAAAAAAAATTGAAGTTTTACCTATTTATAAAATAAGGACATATAATTTTGAAGAATTTTGACTATTTAATAAATTATTTATCGACAGAAATAGATCCTTATAGACAGGTGATTTTACAGAACCAGATTAAAGTAAAACATAGAAAACTAAGTGATGTAAGTAAATTTGGATTTTTTTGAAGGAAACACGAAAAGAATATCTCAGTGCGATCATCTGGATTACAGCGCTATATACACCCCACCCAGTCCTCCTCATCGAGTCAGTGTACTACTAGGGCACTATCTGTGCCTAGCCCTACTCCGTTATTTCTCCAAACCCAGCCCGTCGTGTGAGTATACCCCGGCCCTGTCCCAGTGTGAGTATGCTCTGCCCCAGCGTATACGGCCTGTCCCTCTCCTATATACTCTGGGGGTAAATGGTAGGCTGCTTCTATAACATACTGCTCATGTGGCCTCTCAGCTTCTCTCCTCCCATACATGGACAAAAGTCTTCTCATTTACTCCAGATCAAATGCTTGTTTCACAGTTTATTTATTGGAAAGACAAATTCCTCATGTAGTTCTCTCAAGGTATTTACATGTCTGCGGTATGTTTTGAATATCTGAATCATGAAGCTGAGAGAGCCTCACTCACTTCACTCAATCTGTCTGCTTCCTCTCACTAACAAAGCATCATTATCACAATTATATTGTAGTTCACTATATATAGGTATAAATTCCATTCTTATATTGTCTCATTATCGCATATCTCTAGACATCAATAGCATACTTATATTGAAGTTCTTTCATGACTGCATTCTCTAGGCATCAATAGCATACTTATATTGTAGTTCTCTAATGACTGCATATCTCTTAACATTAATAGCATACTTATATTGTAGTTCTCTCATGACTGTATATCTCTAGGCATCAATAGCATACTTATATTGTAGTTCTCTAATGACTGTATATCTCTAGGCATCAATAGCATACTTATATTGTAGTTCTTTCATGACCGCATATCTCTAGACATCAATAGCATACTTATATTGTAGTTCTCTCATGACTTTATATCTCTAGACATCAATAGCATACTTATATTGTAGTTCTTTCATGACTGCATATCTCTTAACATTAATAGCATACTTATATTGTAGTTCTCTCATGACCGCATATCTCTAGACATCAATAGCATACTTATATTGAGGTTCTCTCATGACTGTATATCTCTAGACATCAATAGCATACTTATATTGTAGTTCTCTCATGACTGTATATCTCTAGGCATCAATAGCATACTTATATTGTAGTTCTCTCATGACCTCATATCTCTTAACATCAATAGCATACTTATATTGTAGTTCTCTCCTGACCGCATATCTCTAGACATTAATAGCATACTTATATTGTGGTTCTCTCATGACTGTATATCTCTAGACATCAATAGCATACTTATATTGTAGTTCTCTCATGACGGACTATCTCTAGGCATCAATAGCATACTTATATTGTAGTTCTCTCATGACTGTATATCTCTTAACATCAATAGCATACTTATATTGTAGTTCTCTCATGACTGCATATCTCTAGGCATCAATAGCATACTTATATTGTAGTTCTCTCATGACTGTATATCTGTAGGCATCAATAGCATACTTATATTGAAGTTCTTTCATGACTGCATTCTCTTAACATCAATAGCATACTTATATTGTAGTTCTCTCATGACTTTATATTTCTAGGCATCAATAGCATACTTATATTGTAGTTCTCTCATGACTGTATATCTCAGGACATCAATAGCATACTTATATTGTAGTTCTCTAATGACTGTATATCTCTAGACATCAATAGCATACTTATATTGAGGTTCTCTCATGACTGTATATCTCTTAACATCAATAGCATACTTATATTGTAGTTCTCTCATGACTTTATATCTCTAGGCATCAATAGCATACTTATATTGTAGTTCTCTAATGACTGCATATCTCTAGACATCAATAGCATACTTATATTGTAGTTCTCTCATGACTGTATATCTCTAGGCATCAATAGCATACTTATATTGTAGTTCTCTCATGACTGTATATCTCTAGGCATCAATAGCATACTTATATTGTAGTTCTCTCATGACTGTATATCTCTAGGCATCAATAGCATACTTATATTGTAGTTCTCTCATGACTGTATATCTCTAGGCATCAATAGCATACTTATATTGTAGTTCTCTCATGACTGTATATCTCTAGGCATCAATAGCATACTTATATTGTAGTTCTCTCATGACTGTATATCTCTAGGCATCAATAGCATACTTATATTGTAGTTCTCTCATGACTGTATATCTCTAGGCATCAATAGCATACTTATATTGTAGTTCTCTCATGACTGTATATCTCTAGGCATCAATAGCATACTTATATTGTAGTTCTCTCATGACTGTATATCTCTAGGCATCAATAGCATACTTATATTGTAGTTCTCTTATGACTGTATATCTCTAGACATCAATAGCATACTTATATTGTGGTTCTCTCATGACTGTATATCTCTTAACATCTCAAGAGATATCTCAGAATTACTATTCTCACGGTGTAACACCTCAAGAGATATCTCAGAATTACTATTCTAATGTTGTAATATCTCAAGAGATATCTCATAATTACTATTCTCACGGTGTAACACCTCAAGAGATATCTCAGAATTACTATTCTAATGTTGTTATATCTCAAGAGATATCTCAGAATTACTATTCTAATGTTGTAATACCTCAAGAGATATCTCAGAATTACTATTCTAATGTTGTAATACCTCAAGAGATATCTAAGAATTACTATTCTAACAGTGTAATATCTCAAGAGATATCTCAGAATTACTATTCTAACAGTGTAATATCTCAAGAGATATCTCAGAATTACTATTCTAATGTTGTAATACCTCTAGACATATCTCCGAATTACTATTCTAACAGTGTAATATCTCACAGGATATCTCCAAATTACTATTCTAACAGTGTAATATCTCAAGAGCTATCTCAGAATTACTATTCTAATGTTGTTATATCTCAAGAGATATCTCAGAATTACTATTCTAATGTTGTAATACCTCTAGACATATCTCCAAATTACTATTCTAACAGTGTAATATCTTAAGAGCTATCTCAGAATTACTATTCTAATGTTGTAATACCTCAAGAGATATCTCAGAATTACTATTCTAATGTTGTAATATTTCAAGAGATATATCAGAATTACTATTCTAATGTTGCAATACCTCTAGACATATCTCCGAATTACTATTCTAACAATGTAATATCTCACAGGATATCTCCGAATTACTATTCTAACAGTGTAATACCTCAAGAGATATCTCAGAATTACTATTCTAATGTTGTAATATCTTCCTGGATTTCTCAGAATTACTATTCTAATGTTGTAATACTTCAAGAGATATCTCAGAATTACTATTCTAATGTTGTAATATCTTCCTTGATTTCTCAGAATTACTATTCTAATGTTGTAATACTTCAAGAGATATCTCAGAATTACTATTCTAATGTTGTAATATTTCACTGGATATCTCAGAATTAATATTCTAATGTTGAAATACATCAAGAGATACCTCAGAATTACTATTCTAATGTAATACTTCAAGAGATATCTCAGAATTACTATTCTACTGTTGTAATATTTCACTGGATATCTCAGAATTAATATTCTAATGCTGTAATACTTCAAGAGATATCTTACTTTATACTGGTATCATACTTTACGCTGGTATCGTACTTTACACTGGTATCATACTTTACACTGGTATCGTACTTTACACTGGTATCGTCCTTTATACTGGTATCATACTTTACACTGGTATCATACTTTACACTGGTATCATTCTTTATACTGGTGTCATACTTTGCACTGGTGTTGTACTTTATACTGGTATCATACTTTATACTGGTATTGTACTTTATACTGGTATCGTACTTTATACTGGTATCATACTTTATACTGGTATCATACTTTACACTGGTATCATACTTTATACTGGTATTGTTCTTTACACTGGTATTGTACTTTACACTGGTATCATACTTTATACTGGTATCATACTTTATACTGGTATTGTACTTTACACTGGTATTGTACTTTACACTGGTATCATACTTTACACTAATATCATACTTTACACTGGTATCGTACTTTACACTGGTATCGTACTTTACACTGGTATCATACTTTATACTGGTATCATACTTTATACTGGTATCGTACTTTATACTGGTATCATACTTTATACTGGTATTGTACTTAAACTGGTATCGTACTTTATACTGGTATCGTACTTTATACTGGTATCGTACTTTATACTGGTATCATACTTTATACTGGTATCATACTTTACACTGGTATCATACTTTATACTAATATCGTACTTTACCCTGGTATCGTACTTTATACTGGTATCATACTTTATACTGGTATTGTACTTTATACTGGTATCATACTTTATACTGGTATCATACTTTATACTGGTATTGTACTTTATACTGGTATCATACTTTATACTGGTATCATACTTTATACTGGTATCAAACTTTATACTGGTATTGTACTTTACACTGGTATCATACTTTACACTGGTATCGTACTTTACACTGGTATCATACTTTATACTGGTATCGTACTTTACACTGGTATCATACTTTACACTGGTATCATACTTTATACAGGCATCATACTTTACACTGGTATCGTACTTTATACTGGTATCATACTTTACACTGGTATCATACTTTACACTGGTATCATACTTTATACTGGTATTGTACTTTATGCTGGTATTGTACTTTACACTGGTATCATACTTTATACTGGTATCATACTTTATACTGGTATCGTACTTTATACTGGTATCATACTTTATACTTGTATCATACTTTATACTGGTATTGTACTTTATACTGGTATCGTACTTTATACTGGTATCATTCTTTATACTGGTATCATACTTTGCACTGGTATCATACTTTATACTGGTATCGTGCTTTATACTGGTATCGTACTTTATACTGGTATTGTACTTTATACTGGTATCATACTTTATACTGGTATTGTACTTTATACTGGTATCGTGCTTTATACTGGTATCGTGCTTTATACTGGTATCATACTTTATACTGATATCATACTTTATACTGGTATCATTCTTTATACTGGTGTCATACTTTGCACTGGTGTTGTACTTTATACTGGTATTGTACTTTATACTGGTGTCATACTTTGCACTGGTATCATACTTTATACTGGTATCATACTTTATACTGGTATCGTGCTTTATACTGGTATCGTACTTTATACTGGTATCATACTTTATACAGGCATTGTACTTAATACTGGTATCATACTTTATACTGGTATTGTACTTTATACTGGTATCATTCTTTATACTGGTGTCATACTTTGCACTGGTATCATACTTTATACTGGTGTCATACTTTATACTGGTGTCGTACTTTATACTGGTATCGTACTTTATACTGGTATCGTACTTTATACTGGTATCATACTTTATTCTGGTATTGTACTTTACACTGGTATCATACTTTATACTGGTATCATACTTTATACTGGTATTGTACTTTGCACTGGTGTTGTACTTTATACTGGTATCATACTTTATACTGGTATTGTACTTTATACTGGTATTGTACTTTATACTGGTATTGTACTTTGCACTGGTATCATACTTTACACTGGTATCGTACTTTATACTGGTATCATACTTTACACTGGTATCGTACTTTACACTGGTATCATACTTTATACTGGTATCATACTTTATACTGGTATCATACTTTATACTGGTATCATACTTTATACTGGTATCATACTTTATACTGGTATCATACTTTATACTGGTATCATACTTTATACTGGTATCATACTTTATACTGGTATCATACTTTATACTGGTATCATACTTTATACTGGTATCATACTTTATACTGGTATCATACTTTATACTGGTATCATACTTTATACTGGTATCATACTTTATACTGGTATTGTACTTTATACTGGTATCATACTTTATACTGGTATCATACTTTATACTGGTATCATACTTTATACTGGTATCATACTTTATACTGGTATCATACTTTATACTGGTATCATACTTTATACTGGTATCATACTTTATACTGGTATTGTACTTTATACTGGTATCATACTTTATACTGGTATCATACTTTATACTGGTATCATACTTTATACTGGTATCATACTTTATACTGGTATCATACTTTATACTGGTATCATACTTTATACTGGTATCATACTTTATACTGGTATCATACTTTATACTGGTATTGTACTTTATACTGGTATCATACTTTATACTGGTATCATACTTTATACTGGTATCATACTTTATACTGGTATCATACTTTATACTGGTATCATACTTTATACTGGTATCATACTTTATACTGGTATTGTACTTTATACTGGTATCATACTTTATACTGGTATTGTACTTTATACTGGTATTGTACTTTATACTGGTATCATACTTTATACTGGTATCATACTTTTTACTGGTATTGTACTTTATATTGGTATCATACTTTAACCTGGTATCATACTTTATACTGGTATCTTACTTTATACTGGTATCATACTTTATTCTGGTATCGTACTTTATACTGGTATCGTACTTTATACTGGTATCATACTTTAAACTGGTATTGTACTTTATACTGGTAACGTACTTTATACTGGTATCATACTTTATACTGGTATTGTACTTTATACTGGTATCATACTTTATACTGGTATTGTACTTTATACTGGTATTGTACTTTATACTGGTATCGTACTTTATACTGGTATACTTTATACTGGTATCATACTTTATACTGGTATCATACTTTATACTGGTATACTTTATACTGGTATTGTACTTTATACTTGTATCATACTTTATACTGGTATCATACTTTATACTGGTATCATACTTTATACTGGTATCATACATTATACTGGTATCGTACTTTATACTGGTATCTTACTTTATACTGGTATCATACTTTATACTGGTATCGTACTTTATACTGGTATCATGCTTAATACTGGTATCATACTTTATACTGATATCATACTTTATACTGGTATCATTCTTTATACTGGTGTCATACTTTGCACTGGTGTTGTACTTTATACAGGCATTGTACTTTATACTGGTGTCATACTTTGCACTGGTATCATGCTTTATACTGGTATCGTACTTTATACTGGTATCATACTTTATACAGGCATTGTACTTTATACTGGTGTCATACTTTATACAGGCATTGTACTTTATACTGGTATCATACTTTATACTGGTATCATACTTTATACTGGTATCGTACTTTATACTGGTGTCATACTTTATACTGGTATCATACTTTATACTGGTACCATACTTTAAACTGGTATTGTACTTTATACTGGTATCATACTTTATACTGGTATCATACTTTATACTGGTATTGTACTTTATACTGGTATCATACTTTACACTGGTATTGTACTTTATACTGGTATTGTACTTGATACTGGTATCGTACTTTATACTGGTATTGTACTTTATACTGGTATCATACTTTATACTGGCATCGTACTTTATACTGGTACCATTTGTTGCTGAAATCATTCCATTTTCTACAACAAGATATTTTTGAGGTTGAGGTCAGAAGGACCGCAGTCAATTTGACGGGGTCAGTAGGATCGGGGTCTGCGTCAATAGGACCAGCATCAATAGGACCAAGGTCAGTAAGGGCGGGGTCAGTAAGGACCGGGGTCAGTAAGGACCGGGGTCAGTAAGGACCAGGGTCAGTAAGGACCGGCGTCCATAAGTACCGGCGTCAGAAGGTCTGGGGTCAGTAAGGACTTGCGTCAATAGGACCAAGGTCAGTAAGGGCCGTCATCAGTAGATCAGTGTTTTTGGATTTCTACAGTATTGCACCTACACTGAAACTTGTTGGTCACCCTAGTGAGTCATCAGTAGATCAGTGTTTTTGGATTTCTACAGTATTGCACCTACCCTGAAACTTGTTGGTCACCCTAGTGAGGCCCTTATAAGATATTAATGCATTTAGTATAATTCTGTGTTGTTTGCCTGTTAAACATTGCGGACCTGTGATGGCCTTCCTGTTGTAACACTGTTTTGCTGCTGCATGGCTTTGATTGCTTTGTTTCTTCAGTTTAGCTTCTCTGCCTCAATCTGCATGACATTGCATGTTTTCTGCAAGTTAATTTATTTAGTTACTGCTACCTAGCCTGGTCTCTATAAAATCTGTTGTTCAGTAAAGCAGGTTTATTTATAGATCATTTGACAGGTCAATCTTATCAATAAGTAATTGTTGTGGTTGTTTTGTAGTAGAAAATTTAATATCTCCTAAATGATGTGATATATAGAAATGTTCTCACTAAAATGTTAAATACTACTTTATAATTCACCTGCACTCATTGGTAATTGTGCAAACTTTACCTAAAGGATAGAAGTGTTGGTTCAGAAATGTAGCCCTATTGTTACATGTAAGGAAATGTAGCCTTATTGTTACATGTAAGGAAATGTAGCCCTATTGTTACATGTAAGGAAATGTAGCCCTATTGTTACATGTAAGGCAATGTAGCCCTATTGTTACATGTTAGGAAATGTAGCCCTATTGTTACATGTAAGGAAATGTAGCCCTATTGTTACATGTTATGAAATGTAGCCCTATTGTTACATGTTAGGCAATGTAGCCCTATTGTTACATGTAAGGAAATGTAGCCTTATTGTTATATGTAAGGAAATGTAGCCCTATTGTTACATGTAAGGAAATGTAGCCCTATTGTTACATGTAAGGAAATGTAGCCCTATTGTTACATGTTAGGAAATGTAGCTCTATTGTTACATGTAAGGAAATGTAGCCCTATTGTTACATGTAAGGAAATGTAGCCCTATTGTTACATGTAAGGAAATGTAGCTCTATTGTTACATGTAAGGAAATGTAGCCCTATTGTTACATGTAAGGCAATGTAGCCTTATTGTTACATGTAAGGAAATGTAGCCCTATTGTTACATGTAAGGAAATGTAGCCTTATTGTTACATGTTAGTAAATGTAGCCCTATTGTTACATGTAAGGAAATGTAGCCCTATTGTCACATGTAAGGAAATGTAGCCTTATTGTTACATGTAAGGAAATGTAGCCCTATTGTTACATGTTAGGAAATGTAGCCCTGTTGTTGCACTTTTCTACTTTCAGCATTTCACTGTTACATGTGTTACTTTATTCCTGATTGTTACCTGTATTTGACATTCACTGTATTCCTGATCGTAACCTGTATTTGACTTTGACTGTATTCCTGATTGTAATCTGTATTTGACATTCACTGTATTCCTGATTGTAACCTGTATTTGACATTTACTGTATTCCTGATTGTAATCTGTATTTGACATTCACTGTATTCCTGATCGTAACCTGTATTTGACTTTGACTGTATTCCTGATTGTAATCTGTATTTGACATTCACTGTATTCCTGATTGTAACCTGTATTTGACATTTACTGTATTCCTGATTGTAACCTGTATTAGACATTTACTGTATTCCTGATTGTAACCTGTATTAGACATTTACTGTATTCCTGATTGTAACCTGTATTAGACATTTACTGTATTCCTGATTGTAACCTGTATTAGACATTTACTGTATTCCTGATTGTAACCTGTATTAGACATTTACTGTATTCCTGATTGTAACCTGTATTAGACATTTACTGTATTCCTGACTGTAACCTGTATTAGACATTCAATGTTTTCCTGACTGTAACCTGTATTAGACATTTACTGTATTCCTGATTGTTACCTGTATTTGACAGAGACCTTGACCAGGCTAGTATGGAAGCTGTAGCGGCCTTGCTGGCTGGACTGCCCCTTCAACCTGAGGAGAGTGACCGTGGCGATTTAATGGAGGCTAAATCACAACTCTTCCTTAAGTATGTATAACAATAAATCATCGTTCTTGTCTGCTACAATGATACAAAGTATTTTCCATTACTCTTATTAAATTTTTTCAAACAACTTCTTTTCGAGATCCAAAATGTCTAGAGTACAGATAATGGACATGTAGCATGCTGGGATAAAGGGCTACTTAGTTTGTTCAAATGAAAGGTCTTGACCTTCTTTTGAGGTCACAGAGGTCAAGAAGGTAAAATCTTTACACAACGTTTTGTCCAAAACTGAGAGGCTAAAAGACCTGAAACTTGTAACATACTTTAATCTGGTCATACTGGTACTTAGTACTCTAGTACTCTTTTCTGGGATACAGTTAGATATTTTTGATATTTTCATCTTGAAGTAGAATAAGAAGCCCAAACTTTTCAATGATTGTAATTGTGTAAAGTAAGAAACTATAATTTGTAACTGAAGAAACAAAATATTTTTTATAAAATGTAAATTTTGGATGATTTCTTTTTATAAAATTTAAATTTTAGATGATTTTTTTTTATAAAAGTAAATTTTAAATGATTTTGTTTTTATAAAAAGTAAATTTTAGATGATTTGTTTTTAGGTATTTGACCTTGTTTATGAACCTTCTTAATGATTGTTCGGAGGAAGAACAAGACACAGCGATGGATCCAAACAGGAAGAGAAGCACCTCCAACCTGAGTGCTCTCAGGAACTGTACAGTACAGGCAATGTCCAACCTTCTCAACGCTAACATAGATAGTGGCTTAATGCATTCCATAGGTAACTTATTTTTATTCTAAAGATGCAGTACAGGCCATGTCCAATCTTCACAACGATAATACATATATTGTCTTAATGCATTCCATAGGTATCTTATCTTTGCTATAAAGATACAGTACAGGCCATGTCCAACCTTTTTAACACCAACAATTTCAGTAGCAACCAAAACTTTTGACAGAGGGAATTGCTTCAAATGAATAATAAATCAAGTCGCATCTAAAGAATGCTGATACTGGTTATAGGAAGAAATATATGGATAAAGGTCTGAGTGTGGTAATGTTGGGGGAAAGTTAATGAAAGTTTGTTTTGAAATGTTTATATTGAAGACTTGTTAATATTGATTGATCCTATTGCCAGCTCTTGGTTACCATAAGGACCCACAAACAAGAGCAGCCTTTATGGAAGTGCTAACAAAGATCCTACAACAAGGTACAGAGTTTGAGACCCTTGCTGAGACTGCTCTTGCTGACAGATTTGAGCGACTGGTAGAACTAGTGACTATGATAGGGGACAAAGGGGAACTGCCAATTGCTATGGCTCTGGCTACGGTGGTACCAACACAACAAATGGTATGTGTGAATCAACCAAAAGGGTAAAGGTCAAAGTTCAAAAGGATCTCAGTTGGGGCAGTAATTAGTCCTGCCAGTGAAACCGTAGGTTGTTTCTAATGGTGTGCGTGTGAATGTATGTATTTATGTAATATGGGACAAGGAAGTCATTCTAACCATGTAGACAAAATAAATTGTCAATTGTCAATTGTCATGGTAATTTCAGAGGTCAAAGGGTGAAAATTAACAGTTTCATTGTTTAAGTCCTAATTAATTAACCAAATTGACCTTATTAAAACGGCCCAACGTGATACCCCTCCCTTTAGTTTCTGGATGATTACTTGAGAACACATCAACAGCATTTGTTCAAAAGTCATACCATGATAGCATATGAGGAAATAGAGCTTGGGATTGAATTTGGGGTCAAAAGATACCATGATAGCATATGAGGAAATAGAGCTTGGGATTGAATTTGGGGTCAAAAGGTCAACTACAAAGGTCTCTGTTACTAACAATAGATTGTTTCACAAGTTTCCAGATGTGATAACTTAACACATCAACAGAATTTTTTCAAATGCTTACAACGATAGCATATGAGAAAATAGAGCTTGGGATTGAATTCGGGGTCAAAAGGTCAACTAAAAAGGTCACTGTTACTAAAAATAGATTGGTTCACAGATTTTAGTTTCCTGACAAAATCTTGAGAACAGTACATCAACAGAATTTATTTAAACTTCATACAGTTAAAGCATAACTAAGCAATAATAACTTGCCAGAGATTAGAAAATATAATTGATGGCAGGGGACGTGTGTTGCTTGCAACACTTGCTGTAAGCTTGTTGAAATTAATAGTTCTTATAAATAGAGGTCAAAAGTTATAGGGTCAGAGGGCAGCATAAAATAAGATAGATATGAAAGTGAGTAAAGGCCAAAGTTCATGTAAGATTATTAATCAGTTTATGTATGAACCTTATAATTTGCTGTTTGATATTTCAGGACGAGTTGCCTCGTGTGTTTGTGAACCTTATAATTTATTGTTTGATATTTCAGGGTGAGCTGGCACATGTATTTGTGAACCTGTTTGATTGGTTGTTTATTATTTTAGGATGAGCTGGCTCGTGTGTTTGTGAACCTGTTCGATGCCAAACATCTGCTGTACCAGTTACTGTGGAACATGTTCTCTAAGGAAGTATGTAACTGTTTTACCTGTATTTACTCCAGCATGCTACGGTTCTTTGCACATTCTCAGACACATACACTGTATCACTTTTGTTTGAGTTTACCTCAGAACATCTCAAAGAGATCCATTTCATATCAGTCATGGCAATTTTACTACTTGTTTCCCAAAGACTCTGTGTTAGATATGATGGTTTTAAGATACTATTTGTGAAAATGAAGTGAAGTATCAATGGTATAGGATATTTATATTATAAGATACATGTATTTCAAGTTTATCATGGTTTGAAATAGAAATGTTTGTGATATTTATGCCTCTGTGTTGACACTAACCTGTTCATAATTTTACTGTTTGAAGTCTATGCTTGGTAGTTATTGTTTAGCTGAGTTATATAAAAAATATCTGACATTCAGGACAAACAAAAATTATCATTTGACACCTTTTGGCTTTTTAACCATTTGCTGTATAGGAAATGCATGTGAGAAAACAGCATTTTCTTCATCAGTCAAATAACAGGAAGAGAATCAGGGATATAATTATATATTACTTTGTTGTGATATTTTATTGATGATTTAGGTAATATTTTTGAAATTCAAAAATCATGATTTTTTGTGAAAAGCTTAAAGTCAATTTAAATGATGCACTATAAATTTGTTTTTAATTTCTCTATTTGCAAGTGTCAGCATTTTGATTCTATTTTTTTGATTTCAAAAATATTTCTTGTACGGAAATACCAAGACAAGTGAAGACTACTCTAGTGTATTAAATAAGGGAGACTACTCTGGTATACTGGATGATGATTACATGGTAGATATAAGTGAAGTCTACTCCAGTGTGCCAGATGATGCTTACATAGTAGATATAAGGGGAGACTACTCTGGTATACCAGATGATGTTTACATAGTAGATATAAGTGAAGTCTACTCCAGTGTGCCAGATGATGCTTACATATAGTAGATATAAGGGGAGACTACTCTGGTATACCAGATGATGTTTACATAGTAGATATAAGTGAAGTCTACTCCAGTGTGCCAGATGATGCTTACATGTTAGATATAAGGAGAGACTACTTCAGTAAATAAGGTGATGTTTAAATGCTTGATATCAAGGGGCCATATCTGGTCTAGGTGTAAAATAGAAGGGGAGACTACTCTGGTCTAGGTGTAGGATATAAAGGGGCCATGTCTGGTCTTTAGGTGTAAGATGAAAGGGACAATATCAGGTCTGTAGATGTAGGATATAAAGGGGCCATATCTGGTCTGTAGGTGTAGGATATAAAGGGGCCATATCTGGTCTGTAAGTGTAAGATAAAAGTGGCAGTACCAGTTCTGTAGATGTAGGCTATAAAGGGGCCATATCTGGTCTGTAAGTGTAAGATAAAAGCGGTAATATCAGGTCTGTAGATGTAGGATATAAAGGGGCCATATCAGTTCTGTAGAAATAGGATATAAAGAGACCATATCTGGTCTGTAGGTGTAGGAGATAAAGGGGCCATATCTGGTCTGTAGGTGTAGGATAAAAGGGGCTATATCTGGTCTGTATGTGTGAGATAAAAGGGATAATATCAGGTCTGTAGATGTAGGAGATGTAGGATATAAAGAGGCCATATATGGTCTGTAGGTGTAGGATATAAAGGGGTCAGATCTGGTCTGTAGGTGTAGGAGATAAAGGGGCCATATCTGGTCTGTAGGTTCAGGATATAAAGAGGCCATATCTGGTTTGTAGGTTTAGGGTATAAAGAGGCCATATCTGGTCTATATGTAGGATATAAAGAGGCCATATCTGGTCTGTAGGTGTAGGAGATAAAGGGGCCATATCTGGTCTGTAGGTGTAGGATATAAAGGGGTCAGATCTGGTCTGTAGGTGTAGGAGATAAAGGGGCTATATCTGGTCTGTAGGTTCAGGATATAAAGAGGCCATATCTAGTCTGTAGGTGTAGAATATAAAGAGGCCATATCTGGTCTGTAGGTGTAGGATATAAAGAGGCCATATCTGGTTTGTAGGTTTAGGATATAAAGGGGCCATATCTAGTCTGTAGGTGTAGGATATAAAGGGGCCATATCTGGTCTGTAGGTGTAGGATATAAAGAGGCCATATCTGGTCTATATGTAGGATATAAAGGGCCCATATCTGGTCTGTAGATGTAGGATATAAAGGGGCCATATCTGGTCTGTAGGTGTAAGATATAAAGGGGCCATATCTAATCTGTAGGTAAGGATTAAAGAGGCCATATCTGGTCTGTAGGTTTAGGATTAAAGAGGCCATATCTGGTCTGTAGGTAAGGATTAAAGAGGCTATATCTGCATGGTCTAGAATTGTTTATATCAGTTTAGGTGTAGGATAAGGATGCTGCAATGATTGAAATCAAAACAAAGGTTTGTTTATACAAATTGACTTTTATGGTCTCATTTTATTTCTCTTTCTCATCATTGTTCCTACTCATACATACATGTGATATTCCCTCACATAGAACCATACAAGGCCTATAAGACAGTAGGTGTAGTGCGATACATCTAACAGAGAAGCCTGTAGGTCAGGAGAGATAAATCTTGTACTAGGATCCATATTGATGATCAACTGATATCATTTCAGGTCACTCACACCAAAAGATATTGTTAAAAACGTCTGAAAACCTTATTTATTTTCCTCATTTTTAGAAAGTTGTTGTGTCCATATAACCGTACAAAATTGATATTGTAAGTAGCTGTGTGGAATGATTACCGCGTGTGTTATCTCCCTTATTTCAGGGACAAATCTCTCTCATATGTGAACAGGACATATCACATGTACCGGTATGTAAACAGGTGTATTCAATCCTTTGTTTTTGGTTGTTTTATTTATTTTTATTTTTGCCATATTATTTTTATTTTTGTTTTTTTGTTAAATTTTACAATCATTATCAACATATATGTTTGTGTAGAATCATGCCCTTTAGTTGATGTGATATGAATGTTAGAGAACAGGTTTCCAGCAATGAAAGCTGTATATGTGAATTGATTTGCTTTTATTATTTGATCCATGCCAGCATGCTCAGAAGACTTAAGTTGGAGTTATCTCCACACTACACACTATCAGTATTGTCATTGTCTGTATATCAACCATTGGTTTCAAGAGGTTTTCCTAAAAAATAGACAACAAATTGTTTTAAAATGACACGTGTTTACTGGGTATGGTATTCTATTAATCACGCATTAGAGAAATTGTCACAGTTTTGTTTCAGGTTTTAAAACAATCAGCCATTTTTATTGATCTTATATTTTTAATGATTAGTCAGACATTACCTTCTCCATAGGTATGCTTTTAGAAAATCTGATACAATACTGTTTAAATACTGTCAAAGTCTATATAGTGTGCAATTTTAGTGAGAATTTGAATTTAAGTGGTTAAATTTTTAAATGCTGATACAAAATAGCACGGTTGTGACTGAGTAAACTCTGTACACAGGTAGAGATTGCAGACTGTATGCAGACTCTTTTCCGTGGTAACAGTCTGGCTAGCAAGATCATGGCATACTGCTTCAGATTCTATGGACAGAATTATCTTCGGGAACTTCTCAACCCACTCATCATGGAAATGTTCCAACTGGAGAGACAACAAAAAGTCTCCTATGAAATTGATTCAGCAAGGTATTAAAGTATAATTGTAACTTCTTATTTCGACATGGAAATTTTAAGATTGGTTCCATTGTAATAAAATCATGTATGATATTTAAAATCCATGCATGGTATAAGATGATATATCAATGACATCTGTAATGGAATTCTGCTGAATAAAGTGTATGATGTATATTTATGCTGCAGACTGGAGAGTGGGGAAAGCATTGAAGACAACAAGAAGTACTTAATGATTATCACCCAGAAAGTCTTCAACGTAGTCGTGGGATCAGCACAGCAGTATGTTTCTATAACCTCTGACCTGTATAATTATTGGCTATCAGTACTTATATAGCCTTTCTAGCTGACCTGTATAACGATTGGCTATCAGTACTTATATAACCTCTGACCTGTATAACGATTGGCTCTCGGTACTTATATAGCCTCTGACCTGTATAACGATTGGTTATCAGTACTAATATAACCTCTGACCCATATAATGATTGGCTATCAGTACTTTTATTACCTCTGACCTGTATAATGATTGGCTATCAGTAATCAGTACTCGTATAACCTCTTACCTGTATAATGATTGGTTATCAGTACTTATATAACCTTTGACCTGTATAACGATTGGCTCTGCTTTCCATTTAGGTTTCCAACCAAGTTGCGGAGTATGTGTCACTGCCTACACCAAGTCGTCACACAGCGTTTCCAGCAAAACAGTGCAGACGCTGTTTGGACAGTCATTGGAACTGTGATCTTTTTACGCTTCATCAACCCTGCTATAGGTAAATTAATTTGCTGGCCATGCATTATGATGTCATTAAGTTGTGTGTCCTCAAATACCAAACACTGCACAAAACACACATCCAGAAAATAAGTTTTTACAAATGATGTAATATTAGAGATCAATACTCATATGCTGGGCATAATGGATATTCAACTTTTGTATCAAGTCTCTCTTTGAGTATCAAGTTTATGTTTGTGTATCAAGTCTCTCTTTGAGTATCAAGTCTGTGTTTGAGTATCAAGTCTGTGTTTGAGTATCATGTCTGTGTTTGAGTATCAAGTCTGTGTTTGAGTATCAAGTCTGTGTTTGAGTATCAAGTCTGTGTTTGAGTATCAAGTCTGTGTTTGAGTATCAAGTCTGTGTTTGAGTATCAAGTCTGTGTTTGAGTATCATGTCTGTGTTTGAGTATCAAGTCTGTGTTTGAGTATCAAGTCTGTGTTTGAGTATCAAGTCTGTGTTTGAGTATCAAGTCTGTGTTTGAGTATCAAGTCTGTGTTTGAGTATCAAGTCTGTGTTTGAGTATCAAGTCTGTGTTTGAGTATCAAGTCTGTGTTTGAGTATCAAGTCTGTGTTTGAGTATCAAGTCTGTGTTTGAGTATCAAGTCTGTGTTTGAGTATCAAGTCTGTGTTTGAGTATCAAGTCTGTGTTTGAGTATCAAGTCTGTGTTTGAGTATCAAGTCTGTGTTTGAGTATCAAGTCTGTGTTTGAGTATCAAGTCTGTGTTTGAGTATCAAGTCTGTGTTTGAGTATCAAGTCTGTGTTTGAGTATCAAGTCTGTGTTTGAGTATCAAGTCTGTGTTTGAGTATCAAGTCTGTGTTTGAGTATCAAGTCTGTGTTTGAGTATCAAGTCTGTGTTTGAGTATCAAGTCTGTGTTTGAGTATCAAGTCTGTGTTTGAGTATCAAGTCTGTGTTTGAGTATCAAGTCTGTGTTTGAGTATCAAGTCTGTGTTTGAGTATCAAGTCTGTGTTTGAGTATCAAGTCTGTGTTTGAGTATCAAGTCTGTGTTTGAGTATCAAGTCTGTGTTTGAGTATCAAGTCTGTGTTTGAGTATCAAGTCTGTGTTTGAGTATCAAGTCTGTGTTTGAGTATCAAGTCTGTGTTTGAGTATCAAGTCTGTGTTTGAGTATCAAGTCTGTGTTTGAGTATCAAGTCTGTGTTTGAGTATCAAGTCTGTGTTTGAGTATCAAGTCTGTGTTTGAGTATCAAGTCTGTGTTTGAGTATCAAGTCTGTGTTTGAGTATCAAGTCTGTGTTTGAGTATCAAGTCTGTGTTTGAGTATCAAGTCTGTGTTTGAGTATCAAGTCTGTGTTTGAGTATCAAGTCTGTGTTTGAGTATCAAGTCTGTGTTTGAGTATCAAGTCTGTGTTTGAGTATCAAGTCTGTGTTTGAGTATCAAGTCTGTGTTTGAGTATCAAGTCTGTGTTTGAGTATCAAGTCTGTGTTTGAGTATCAAGTCTGTGTTTGAGTATCAAGTCTGTGTTTGAGTATCAAGTCTGTGTTTGAGTATCAAGTCTGTGTTTGAGTATCAAGTCTGTGTTTGAGTATCAAGTCTGTGTTTGAGTATCAAGTCTGTGTTTGAGTATCAAGTCTGTGTTTGAGTATCAAGTCTGTGTTTGAGTATCAAGTCTGTGTTTGAGTATCAAGTCTGTGTTTGAGTATCAAGTCTGTGTTTGAGTATCAAGTCTGTGTTTGAGTATCAAGTCTGTGTTTGAGTATCAAGTCTGTGTTTGAGTATCAAGTCTGTGTTTGAGTATCAAGTCTGTGTTTGAGTATCAAGTCTGTGTTTGAGTATCAAGTCTGTGTTTGAGTATCAAGTCTGTGTTTGAGTATCAAGTCTGTGTTTGAGTATCAAGTCTGTGTTTGAGTATCAAGTCTGTGTTTGAGTATCAAGTCTGTGTTTGAGTATCAAGTCTGTGTTTGAGTATCAAGTCTGTGTTTGAGTATCAAGTCTGTGTTTGAGTATCAAGTCTGTGTTTGAGTATCAAGTCTGTGTTTGAGTATCAAGTCTGTGTTTGAGTATCAAGTCTGTGTTTGAGTATCAAGTCTGTGTTTGAGTATCAAGTCTGTGTTTGAGTATCAAGTCTGTGTTTGAGTATCAAGTCTGTGTTTGAGTATCAAGTCTGTGTTTGAGTATCAAGTCTGTGTTTGAGTATCAAGTCTGTGTTTGAGTATCAAGTCTGTGTTTGAGTATCAAGTCTGTGTTTGAGTATCAAGTCTGTGTTTGAGTATCAAGTCTGTGTTTGAGTATCATGTCTGTGTTTGAGTATCAAGTCTGTGTTTGAGTATCAAGTCTGTGTTTGAGTATCAAGTCTGTGTTTGAGTATCAAGTCTGTGTTTGAGTATCAAGTCTGTGTTTGAGTATCATGTCTGTGTTTCAGTATCTCCATATGAGTCTGGGATAATTGATGAAGAACCAACCCCCAAGATTAAACGCGGTCTTACTCTTATGTGTAAGATTATGCAGAACATTGCCAACCACCTGCTTTTCACCAAAGAGAACCACATGCGGACCTTCAACGACTTTCTTAAAACAAACTTTGAGGCTGGCAGAAGGTTTGTAGGCTTTTCTAATATAGGTTTGAAACCTATATAATATATACAGTTATGTTAATTATTACATAAATGGCCCATTTAGCCAGGCCATAATAATGGTTTGTGGCCTATCAAATTATTAAACACTTTTAATAAATTTCATACTACATGATTTCTAGTATGTTGACTTTCATTTGAATTGATAAAATGTAGATTAAATTGTATTTTTAAATTGATGATATGTAGATTGAATTGTATTTAATTGAGAATCTGGTACTTTGCAGGTTTTTCACTGAGATAGCGTCAGACTGTGATATCCCGGATCAGGGCAATCACAGTCTCTCCTTTATTAATGATGCTAATGTGTTAGCCCTACATCGTCTGTTGTGGAACAATCAGGAGAAAATTGGAGACTACCTCTCCAGTAGCAGGTCAGACTTATTGTCACACTGGTTAATGTCAAGTGACTGAAAACAAAAGCATTCACTGATAACATTTTAAATTCGATTTTTACTCTGGTGATGACGACGTTGATGTTGGGTATATATATGGATGTAGAGGATCTTACATGAGTGGCTATGTAATAGGACATTTATTAAACGAGTTCAATAATTTGATATGCCAAAAGCCTAGTAGACGAGAGACATATCAAATTATTTAACAAGTTCAATAAATTTCATATTACGTAGCCACGAGTGTAATATTCTATTTATCACTTATTAACTAGTATTTATGTACGCACAGATAAAACTTTTGATTTAGTTTCTATATAAGGCTTTCTAGCTGACCTCTGATTTGATGTTTGTGTCATACGATGTCATTCATCATATCATGATCGCCACGTCACAATAGTGTTATACATATGTCTATTACAATCTTTATAACATGGCCGTATGACATAGCTGAAGGGGCCAGTTATGTGGAAATAGTAATCATTTCATGATGTTCCTTTAACTCTTTTCACAGAGACCACAAAGCAGTTGGTAGACGGCCATTTGATAAGATGGCCACGTTGTTGGCCTATTTGGGACCTCCGGAACACAGACCCCTTGATTCTCAGTAAGATTTATTTCTGGATCTCCATAGTAATCAGCTTGTCTGTCTGTCTATTAGACTAACATCATTGTTCAGAGATTTCCATAGAAACCCAATAAAGTTTTAAAATTGCTCATGGTACAAAGTAAAATGGTTGATAGTATGTCTAGGTTTGAAAGTGCGAGATAACCACTATTAGCTCTTTCCATACCGCTGTCGATTATAGTCAACAGGATTTTATCCTTCCTCTTTCCCGTTGTCAACTGAAGACATAAAGTATTTTAAGTTCAAAACAAACATCGTGGGTAATTACAAATTCTGACGATGTTTATTTGTATTTATGGCAGGGGAACAAGATAAGTCAAACCAATGTTATTATCATAAACAAAATGGTGGCTTATTACACTTTCGGTCTACATTGCAATGTAAAAAAATGTTGAGTCAAATTTTGAAAAATTCATAAAATTAATTTGAAGTAAGTCCACATAATTACAGTAACTTTAGAATGTTAAGATTGAATGAATTAATACAAAACAATAAGTTGACTGGCATTTTCTCGTTCGTGTGTGAAATTAATAACTCTTCTGAGACAGAATCTTGAAAGTATACAATTTATGGAAAGTGTCCACCAAATTAAAAAAACAAAAATGATCCCCTATCAATGATCACCATTTTAAATGGTTTAGAACTTCTCTACAGTATTGTCAATTAGAGTCATTCACATATTTAAAAAAATTGTTTTTGCAGTGTTGGAATATTTGCCACTAGGTGGAGCAGTATGGATATGACGAGTACAAAGTTTGAAGAAATTATGTCAAAGCACAACATGCATGAAAAAGATGAATTCAAGTCACTTAAAAACCTTCACATATTTTACCAAGCTGGAACCAGCAAAGCAGGCAATCCAGTGTTTTATTATATAGCAAGACGATACAAGTAAGTTCATGTAGTCAATGTTGAATAGTGTGATAATAACAAGTCTAGCTTTGATTTTAAATAATTTTTATGTAGTAAGGCAATATTAGTATATCGTAAGTTTATGTAGTTAATGTTGAATAATGTACTGTTAAATAGTGTGATAATAACAAGTCTAGCTTTGATTTTAAATAATTTTTATGTAGTAAGGCAATATTAGTATATCGTAAGTTTATGCCATTAATGTTGAATAATGTTTTGTCTAATATCCAGACAAACTGAGAAAGTTTATCTTGTTTCAATGTTAAATATAATATGTTAAAGGAACTATGGTTTTGTGTAGGGTGGGAGAGATTAATGGTGATCTGCTGATATATCATGTACTACTGACGTTAAAACCATTCTACAACAAACCATTTGTATGTTGTGTAGGGTGGGAGAGATTAATGGTGATCTGCTGATATATCATGTACTACTGACATTAAAACCATTCTACAACAAACCATTTGTATGTTGTGTAGGGTGGGAGAGATTAATGGTGATCTGCTGATATATCATGTACTACTGACGTTAAAACCATTCTACAACAAACCATTTGAGCTTGTGATAGACTTCACTCATACCTGTGCTGAGAACCGATTTAGAGTAAGTACTGTAAGTACTTATATACCTTGATTATCAGTGTATATATATAACTATGTGACTACAATGTTAATATGTGATACCATGTAGCCAGTTATTTTGTCAGATAAAATGTTCACAACTTGGACCTGACACAAAACAATATTAATTTTAGCAAATCAAAATTTTATGACTTTGCATCAAGGATATATATGATTCAAACATTTCTTAATATTTCATTGGCCAATTTTTTGTGATCCGTGAAATCACGAAAGTATCATCCCTGAAAAAATAAGCGTCTATATGATATGATGTAAATAAATGTTGCTATGGTGTTAACATGTATTATATATAAAACTACATGTGTTGTTATATGATATGATGTAAATAAATGTGGCTATGGTGTTAACATGTATTCTATATAAAACTACATATGTTGTTATATGATATGATGTAAATAAATGTGGCTATGGTGTTAACATGTATTGTATATAAAACTACATGTGTTGTTATATGATATGATGTAAATAAATGTGGCTATGGTGTTAACATGTATTCTATATAAACTACATGTGTTGTTATATGATATGATGTAAATAAATGTGGCTATGGTGTTAACATGTATTCTATATAAAACTACATGTGTTGTTATATGATATGATGTAAATAAATGTGGCTATGGTGTTAACATGTATATAAAACTACATGTGTTGTTATATGATATGATGTAGATAAATGTTGCTATGGTGCTAACATGTATATAAAACTACATGTGTTGTTATATGATATGATGTAAATAAATGTGGCTATGGTGTTAACATGTATATAAAACTACATGTGTTGTTATATGTGACATTGTAGAGATGTATCAAGTTTAATGAGCATTGGTTTTATATAGACATAGTTTTATTCCAACTACATACATGAAATATGTACAGGATTTAGTCAGCTCTTTGAAACTTTCAGATTGATTTTTTCAGAGTAAGAATACATGTCAATCGGCATTAATTATGTATTAATGTGTCATATTAGTGTAAATAACAAGGTTTGTGTGTAAATATGTGGTACATCAGTTAACATAGGATATGTAGAGTGTTGTACTTACTTTGAATGGGAAACAATTGACTAAATATTGTAACTTGTCACAGAACATAACATAACTCCATTGCAAAGATATAGTATTGAAAAAGACAATTTAATGTTGTAATGAAGAAAAAGATTCAATGCATTGTAAGATTGTGTCTTATTGTGCTGTGGGTTGTTTCAGACTGATTTCCTGTCCAAATGGTTTGTGGTGATGCCTGAGGTGGTATACCAGAATATTGTCGCCTGCTATATATATAACTGTAACTCCTGGGTGAGGGAGTATACCAAGTACCACGATAGGATACTCACTCCACTCAAGGTCAGTATAGTCAAGGTCAGACAAACTAAAAAAATTTTAGTGACACCAAATCATTTAGATACACCAAGTACCATGATAGGATACTCACTCCACTCAAGGTCTGTATAGTCAAGGTCAGACAAACTAAAATCATTTTAGTTACACCAAATCATTTAGATACACAAAGGTTATTTTAGATACACCAAAATCATTTCAGACAAACCAAAATCATTTCAGACAAACCAAAATAAATTTAGATATGCCAATGTCATTTCAGATACACCAAAATCATTTCAGACAAACCAAAATAAATTTAGATACACCAAAATCATTTCAGACAAACCAAAATCATTTCAGACAAACCAAAATAAATTTAGAAACACCAAAATCATTTAGATATGCCAAGGTCATTTCAGATACACCAAAGTCATTTCAGACAAACTAAATTGAGGTTTGTTCAGATATATCAATGTCATTTCAATTACACCAAGGTCATCTCGTATACACTGAGATTTGACAAAATAAATAATCAAAAAATATTTTGTTTCAAATCTTCTGTGTTGAAGTGATAAGTGATATTTCAATACAGTTATTGACCATCATTAATTACATTTCAGGGAAATAGAAAGTTGTTTTTTATTGACCATCCAGCACGTTTGAATGAATATATAGATCCAGATCAACAGAAGCTACCTGGCTCTACCGTTTCTCTGGAGGAAGATCTCAAAATCTCCAACAATGCTCTCAAGCTCTCACATAAAGACACCAAGGTCACAATCAAGGTCAGTAGGTCGATATAAGGCTTTGTTATAAAAGTGAGATATATCATACCTAACAGGACCCAATATGTTATAAAAGTAAGATATATCATACCTTACAGGAGCCAATATGTTATAAAAGTAAGATATATCATACCTAACAGGAGCCAATATGTTATAAAAGTAAGATATATCATACCTAACAGGAGCCAATATGTTATAAAAGTAAGATATATCATACCTAACAGGAGCCAATATGTTATAAAAGTAAGATATATCATACCTAACAGGAGCCAATATGTTATAAAAGTAAGATATATCATACCTAACAGGAGCCAATATGTTATAAAAGTAAGATATATCATACCTAACAGGAGCCAATATGTTATAAAAGTAAGATATATCATACCTAACAGGAGCCAATATGTTATAAAAGTAAGATATATCATACCTAACAGGAGCCAATATGTTATAAAAGTAAGATATATCATACCTAACAGGAGCCAATATGTTATAAAAGTAAGATATATCATACCTAACAGGAGCCAATATGTTATAAAAGTAAGATATATCATACCTAACAGGAGCCAATATGTTATAAAAGTAAGATATATCATACCTAACAGGAGCCAATATGTTATAAAAGTAAGATATATCATACCTAACAGGAGCCAATATGTTATAAAAGTAAGATATATCATACCTAACAGGAGCCAATACATTATAAAAGTAAGATATATCATACCTAACAGGAGCCAATATGTTATAAAAGTAAGATATATCATACCTAACAGGAGCCAATATGTTATAAAAGTAAGATATATCATACCTAACAGGAGCCAATACATTATAAAAGTAAGATATATCATACCTTACAGGAGCCAATACATTATAAAAGTAAGATATATCAAACCTAACAGGAGCCAATACATTATAAAAGTAAGATATATCATACCTTACAGGAGCCAATATGTTGTAAAAGTAAGATATATCATACCTAACAGGAGCCAATATGTTATAAAAGTAAGATATATCTTTCCTAAGAGTAAATGATGATAGAAAATGTGTTATAGAGATGTTTACAGTGCATTAATCCAATAATTCTTAATGTATGAACTACACTTACATTGAAGGTTGGACCAAATGCCATCCAGATAACTTCAGCAGAAAAGCTTAGAGTGCTGGGCCACCAAGTATTACTCAATGATGTCTATTATGCTTCAGAAATAGAGGAGGTAAGGCACAAAAAAGGCTGACAATTATTCTATGTTTATGTACAAAAGTCTTAAAGTATGGTTGTCATGGTAACCAGGTCACTATCCACAGTGTGGTTGTCATGGTAACCAGGTCACTATACACTGGTTTTGTGCATTGGCCAATAGATCATTAGTTTTTGGATCAATTTGTGCAAGCTTGATAAAGTGATTTAACATGCGGATGCTGATTATTGTAAACATCACACTTATAACCATTACCATGGAAACATAACAGTCTCTTCTGATTGGTCAAAAATTACATACTGTCCATTGGCAATTAATTCAACAATAGCTATATAGCAGTTTTAAAGGATTACAAATACAATGGTTATAGTTTTCAAGGCATCAAATGTCATTTGGTTGCCATAAATACCAAATCAAGTCTCCAAATGAACATTAATTTGTGTATTGGTGACACTGGTTAGCCTATTTTCAAAACCTGCATGTCATTTAGTGGACTCCAGTGTGGAGTAGTAGCTAGCCATTGACTTAAGTTTTTATCCCACGCTTTCTCCGAAACGGGGGATATTAATTTGGGTTTGTCCGTCTGTCTGTAATATTTCGTTTTCGTGCAATAACTGTAACAAATGTAAACCAATTTTCTTCAAACTTGGTAACAAAGTTAAATGTCTTACTTCTGAATAAGACTTCAGTTTATTTTTTCATGTTTCAACCAAGGTTAAACCTAACCTCAATGTTTACTTACAATATGTCCTGAAAGCGGTGGATGGAAATTCCAAGAATTTGCTTGATGTACTTGGAAGGGTGGTATTGCTTTAAGGTTTACTTTGTCAATTATCACTTCTCGGCCTTTTGGCTAAGATCAAATTGTAGTATCTGTTCTTATCAGCTTAATTACGAAAATATTTGATGGTGCTGTTGTAGGTTTGTCAATGATAATTACTTCTTTTTGTAGGTTTGTCCATGATAATTAATTGTTTTTGTAGGTTTGCTTAGTGGATGATAACCAATTCACCCTGACAATCTCTAATGAGAGTGGACCACTGTCTTTTATCCATAATGACTGTGATAACATTGTACATGACATCATACATATCAGGACAAGATGGGAGCTGTCACAGCCGGTACGTAGTGAAGGGGGCATCTTCTACCAACTTAAGGGGTTATGGAACAGCCGGTACGTAGTGAAGGGGGCATCTTCTACCCGGTACGTAGTGAAGGGGGCATCTTCTACCAACTTAAGGGGTTATGGTACAGCTGGTACGTAGTGAAGGGGGCATCTTCTACCAACTTAAGGGGTTATGGTACAGCCGATACGTAGTGAAGGGGGCATCTTCTACCTACTTAAGGGGCTATGGTACAGCCGGTACATAGTGAAGGGGGCATCTTCTACCAACTTTAGGGGTTATGGTACAGCCAGTACGTAGTGAAGGGGGCATCTTCTACCAACTTAAGGGGTTATGGTACAGCCGGTACGTAGTGAAGGGGCATCTTCTACCAACTTAAGGGGTTATGGTACAGTAGGTAGGTCGTGAAGGGGTCATCTACTACCAACTAAGGGGTTATGGTACAGCCGGTACGTAGTGTAGGGGGCATCTTCTACCAACTTAGGGGTTATGGAACAGCCGATATGTAGTGAAGGGGGCATCTTCTCCCAACTTAGGGGTTATGGTACAGCCCGTATGTAGTGAAGGGGGCATCTTCTACCAACTTAGGGGTTATGGTACAGCCCGTATGTAGTGAAGGGGTCATCTTCTACCAACTTAGGGGTTATGGTACAGCCGGAGGGGACATCTTCTACCAACTTAAGGGGTTATGGTACAGCCGGTACGTAGTGTAGGGGGCATCTACTACCAACTAAGGGGTTATGGTACAGCCGGTACGTAGTGTAGGGGGCATCTACTACCAACTTAAGGGGTTATGGTACAACCGGTACGTAGTGAAGGGGTCATCTTCTACCAACTAAAGGGGTTATGGTACAGCCGGTACGTAGTGAAGGGGGCATCTTCTACCAACTAAAGGGGTTATGGTACAGTAGGTACGTCGTGAAGTGGGCATCTTCTACCAACTAAAGGGGTTATGGTACAGTAGGTACGCCGTGAAGGGGGCATCTTCTACCAACTAAAGAGGTTATGGTACAGTAGGTACGTCGTGAAGGGGGCATCTTCTACCAACTAAAGGGGTTATGGTACAGTAGGTACGTCGTGAAGGGGCATCTTCTACCCGGTACGTAGTGAAGGGGACATCTTCTACCAACTTAAGGGGTTATGGTACAGCTGGTGTGATTCCCATACTTTAAAAAAACTGAGTTGTGGATATAGAATTTGTATTTGTAGAGTTCACCTTTGAAGATTGTTTTTGACAGGATACTGTGACAGTTCATACAAAGATTCGGCCTAAGGATGTCCCTGGCACTCTGCTCAATGTGGTAAGTTGATGCTTCATAGCAACCAAAACAGTGGTACAGTCATGTGGTATTTAGCACTTAGGTAGTGATACAATGGCTGGAAGTCATTTTACCCCCCACAACGAAGTTAAGCGGGGTATACTGGAATCTGGCTGTCAGTCTGTCTGTCTGTCTGTAGACACAACATTGTCCTTAACTACTTCACAGATTTTGATAAATTTGGTACACTGAACCCTGCTGACATAATGTCCCCCATAATGGACTTGTTACTGAATTTGTGCAGCAGGGTTATTAGTCATCCACTCTGTGGACAGTTCTAGTTTCATGTTGTGTTAATGAACATCAGGCTTTTCTCTGTATATAGAAAGTTGAGTGTTATATACATATGACATTGTATATAGAAAGTTGAGTGTTATATACATATATTTACATTTGATTGGCATGTTCACTATATGCAAGTACTATCCGATTTTGTTTACCATAACTGTATGGTAACATTGAACTTTGAACTGGCGTATGAAAATGTTCTATGCAACGTAAAGGGTCTACTTTTTTTTAAAAGCAACACATGGCTTTGTTTACATGTATATTGTTGTTTTTCATAGAATTTTGGAAAAATGTACACAATACATATGTTTTATATTTATATATGATAGTGATATTTTTTTAACAATTGTATAAAGAAACGGGAAAAACTATCCCAACCGGGGCGACGTGCATTGCTTTCATTTTTGTAAAAATGATGGATGTCAAATGTAAACATTACCTCTGTGTCTTTGTTCGTCCTACGATCGAGTCTTTGGGGTGGCAGGCGTGAGATCCTCTGACAGAGGTCAGTTATAAACATATCCTCTTGTCTTTGTTCTTCGAGAATTTAATTGTGTGTATTATAAAACACCACAAATACAATGTATCCATCGAACACAAGTGAAGTTGTTCCATCTATCGATGGCGATTGATCTAAGCGTAGATTATATCATCACATGGCTCCCAAGGATGTACTATCGTCAAGTCAGACGACAATCTCAAACACATTGAGCTAGTTGAACACTGGTGTTTTGACAACTTCGGCAAACTCCAGTGTGTAAGCGTGCGTCAGCTTCGCCTCGCTGCACAAAAACGGTCACCGAGTTCAAACATATGGCCGAGTACAAATTCTTTGTTATTGCGCTAATCCGCTATATATAACTTTTAGCAAAATTTAATATATATTTAAAGTTCTGATCTGATGAAATAAAATTTTCTCTGAAATTTACTTTGTTTTTCATGTTTATTTTACAATGAAATATTGAACTTTATTGTCGTCGCGGATGAATAATTCTACCTTATGTGAAGAGTCATCTTTCGCTGTTCAATTGAGTAAGCTCCTCCCACTTTTGACAGACTTTTATTAGCCCACCATCATCAGATGGTGGGCTATTCAAATCGCCTTTCATCCGTGGTCCATGGTCCGTCCGTCCTTCCGTCCGTCCGTTCGTCCGTTAACAATTCTTATTACCGCTATTTCTCAGAAAGTGCTAAAGGGATCTTTTTCAAATTTCATATGTAGGTTCCCCTAGGACCCTAGTTGTGCATATTGCATTTTTGGACCGATCGGTGAACAAGATGGCCGACAGGTGGCCATCTTGGATTTTAATAGTTAAAGTTTGTTACCGCTATTTCTCAAAAAGTGCTGAAGGGATCTTTCTCAATTTTCATATACAGGTTCCCCTAGGACCCTAGTTGTGCATATTGTATTTTGGGACTGATCGGTAAACAAGATGGCCGACTGATGGCCATCTTGAATTTTGATAGTTAAAGTTTGTTATTGCTATATCTCAGAAAGTACTGAAGGAATCTTTCTCAAATTCCATGCATAGGTTCCCATGGTTCGTACAGAAGATGAAAAGTGCTTGAATTTGGGGTCAGTGCTGGAAAAGTGCTTGAATTTTGGGTCAGTGCTGGAAAAGTGCTGGAATTTTTCTTTAAATCCTTGAAAAGTGCTGGAATTGAAACTTCATGCTCCCAGAACACTGACAAAAGCTCTTTTGTCAATCAATTTATCATAATTTCAGTAATCAGACATTACTTGGTATGACTTTGTTGTTTGATAAGAATGTGTAATTGAATCTAATTACTCTGACAAAGTTGTACTAACAAATTGCTTGAAAAATTGTAGGCATATTTTCTGAAAATTCTGATTTCGAGTCCAATGTAGAAGAAAAAAGTAGTGCTTGAAAATCTAGAAAAGGTGCTGGAAAAGTGCTTGAAAAGTGCTGGAATTTTGGTTTGAAAATCTGTACGAACCATGGTTCCCCTTATAACCTAGTTGTGCATAGTACCTTTTAGGACTGATGCATAATGCCTTTCGGGACTGATCGGTAAACAAGATAGGCAACCGGCCGCCATCTTAGATTTCATTGTTGAAGTTTGTTACCACTATTTCTTAGAAAGTACTATAGCGATCTGTCTCAAATTTTATATGTAGTGTGTTTGAAAAAGTTTGAAAAGCAGGGAAAAGCTCCCTCTTTCCATTGTCAGACATTGATCATTCTTTGGTGGGCACCAAGATCCCTCTGGGATCTCTTGTTGAATAATTAGGTCAAATTCAAATGACAATTTTATAGCATAAAATATAAATAAAAAAAGTCTTAGAGGAATTGCTCCATACAAGCATGGTTAACATAAAAGCGCAATCCAATCCCTATATGACATTGCATATAGAAAGTTTACAAAGAGTGTTTTATGCATATGACAGTGTATATAAAAAGTTTACAGAGAGTGTTGTATACATATGACATTGCATATAGAAAGTTTACAGAGAGTGTTGTATACATATGACAGTTTATATAGAAAGTTTACAGAGAGTGTTGTATACATATGACAGTTTATATAAAAAGTTTACAGAGAGTGTTTTATGCATATGACAATGTATATAGAAAGTTTACAGAGAGTGTTGTATACATATGACAGTTTATATAAAAAGTTTACAGAGAGTGTTTTATGCATATGACAGTGTATATAAAAAGTTTACAGAGAGTGTTGTATACATATGACAGTGTATATAGAAAGTTTACAGAGAGTGTTGTATACATATGACAGTGTATATAGAAAGTTTACAGAGAGTGTTGTATACATATGACAGTGTATATAGAAAGTTTACAGAAAGTGTTGTATACATATGACAATGTATATAAAAAGTTTACAGAGAGTGTTTTATGCATATGACAGTGTATATAAAAAGTTTACAGAGAGTGTTGTATACATATGACAGTGTATATAGAAAGTTTACAGAGAGTGTTGTATATATATATATAACAATGTATATAAAAAGTTTACAGCGAGTGTTGTATACATATGACAATGTATATAGAAAGTTTACAGAGAGTGTTGTATACATATGACAATGTATATAGAAAGTTTACAGAGAGTGTTGTAAACGTATGACAATGTATATAGAAAGTTTACAGCGAGTGTTGTATACATATGACAGTGTATATAGAAAGTTTACAGAGAGTGTTGTATACATATGACAATGTATATAGAAAGTTTACAGAGAGTGTTGTATACATATGACAGCTTGTATATAAAAAGTTTACAGAGAGTGTTGTATACATATGACAGTGTATATAGAAAGTTTACAGAGAGTGTTGTATACGTATGACAATGTATATAGAAAGTTTACAGAGAGTGTTGTATACATATGACAATGTATATAGAAAGTTTACAGAGAGTGTTGTATACATATGACAATGTATATAGAAAGTTTACAGAGAGTGTTGTATACATATGACAATGTATATAGAAAGTTTACAGAGAGTGTTGTATACATATGACAATGTATATAGAAAGTTTACAGAGAGTGTTGTATACATATGACAATGTATATAGAAAGTTTACAGAGAGTGTTGTATACATATGACAATGTATATAGAAAGTTTACAGAGAGTGTTGTATACATATGACAATGTATATAGAAAGTTTACAGAGAGTGTTGTATACATATGACAATGTATATAGAAAGTTTACAGAGAGTGTTGTATACATATGACAATGTATATAGAAAGTTTACAGAGAGTGTTGTATACATATGACAATGTATATAGAAAGTTTACAGAGAGTGTTGTATACATATGACAATGTATATAGAAAGTTTACAGAGAGTGTTGTATACATATGACAATGTATATAGAAAGTTTACAGAGAGTGTTGTATACATATGACAATGTATATAGAAAGTTTACAGAGAGTGTTGTATACATATGACAATGTATATAGAAAGTTTACAGAGAGTGTTGTATACATATGACAATGTATATAGAAAGTTTACAGAGAGTGTTGTATACATATGACAATGTATATAGAAAGTTTACAGAGAGTGTTGTATACATATGACAATGTATATAGAAAGTTTACAGAGAGTGTTGTATACATATGACAATGTATATAGAAAGTTTACAGAGAGTGTTGTATACATATGACAATGTATATAGAAAGTTTACAGAGAGTGTTGTATACATATGACAATGTATATAGAAAGTTTACAGAGAGTGTTGTATACATATGACAATGTATATAGAAAGTTTACAGAGAGTGTTGTATACATATGACAATGTATATAGAAAGTTTACAGAGAGTGTTGTATACATATGACAATGTATATAGAAAGTTTACAGAGAGTGTTGTATACATATGACAATGTATATAGAAAGTTTACAGAGAGTGTTGTATACATATGACAATGTATATAGAAAGTTTACAGAGAGTGTTGTATACATATGACAATGTATATAGAAAGTTTACAGAGAGTGTTGTATACATATGACAATGTATATAGAAAGTTTACAGAGAGTGTTGTATACATATGACAGTGTATATAGAAAGTTTACAAAGAGTGTTGTATATGTATGACAGTGTATATAGAAAGTTTACAGCGAGTGTTGTATATATATATATAACAATGTATATAGAAAGTTTACAAAGAGTGTTGTATACATATGACAATGTATATAGAAAGTTTACAGAGAGTGTTGTATACATATGACAGTTTATATAGAAAGTTTACAAAGAGTGTTGTATACATAGATAATCTTTATTTCCCCATATACATGAGATTACAAACACACAAAACAAAACAAACAGAGAAAAAAATGTGTAAGCTCAGAATGCCTGTCATTATTCTAAAATCAGTAATTGTATCAAAAGCTCTGATTAACAGACATAATTTTGAAAATCTAAAATTTCAGTCAAAGCTTATATCTAAAATGCAGGCATAATGGTTTAGACCCTAAATATTCAGTCATATAAGAAAATAAACACAAATCTTAGGCAGTTTTAATCTGTTGCCATAATTAACCAAAATAAATATACTGTACAATTTGTCTTGTAGGCGCTGCTCAACCTTGGGAGCTCTGATCCCAGTCTGCGATCTGCTGCCTACAATTTACTGTGTGCACTTACTCAGACATTTGACCTTAAGATTGAAGGTCAGCTGTTAGAGACCACAGGTAAGCACAACTTGACCTTGAAGGTTAAAGGTCGGCTGTTATAGACCCCTGTTAGTGACCTTTAAATTTAAAGGTCAGCTGTTAGAGACCACTGGTAAGTACAACTTGACCTTGAAGGTTAAAGTCAGCTGTTATAGACCACTGTTAGAGACCTTAAAGTTTAAAGGTCAGCTGTTAGAGACCACTGGTAAGTACAACTTGACCTTGAAGGTTAAAAGTCGGCTGTTATAGACCACTGTTAATGACCTCAAAGTTTAAAGGTCAGCTGTTATAGACCACTGGTTAGAATGATTGTTCTGCTAACCTATATTGTGACGAAGATCAACTAAAAATAAATGTTTATTACAAACCAAATATCTCTAATCCTTAATACAGGATTTGATGTTTGTGAGTTATTGTAGTTACAGTTACAGCTCTTGTTACATTGAACCTTGAATGTCGTGTTGATGGAAAAGAATCAAAGGTTCAAAGTCGATTACTTAATATGCTAAACAAAACAGTAGACCAAATTTACACAAAAGCTTACAATAGTACTTTCAGTTTTACACTCCTATTGAATTGTGGTACTGTTATGAAGTAGCTTAGAAATGTCACTTCCTAAAGTGTCAGAACAAAGCTGTTTTGGGAATGCTGTACAAGGCTGTACAATGCTGTACCATCGAAAGTTGATGTATTGATAATAATATATGCTACCAAGTGTGTTAAAATGATTGACATTGACCTCTATCTAAGGTCACAGGGGTCAAATGTGTGTGACTTGTATACCAGGTTTGTGTATTCCTGTCAAGTTTTTGTACTGATATTAATGTGTGTGACTTGTATACCAGGTTTATGTATTCCTGCCAACAACACCATCTTTATCAAGTCGATCAGCGAGACCTTAGCTGCCAATGAACCACATCTTACACTGGAGTTCCTGGAAGAGTGTATTCAAGGCTTTGGCAACTCCAACATAGAGATGAAGCATTTGTGTCTAGAATACATCACACCATGGCTACCAAACCTAACAAGGTAAGGGGAGGTAACTCCACATAGAGATGAACATTTGTGTCACCATGGCTACCAAATCTCACAAGATAAGGGGAGGTAATTCTACATAGAGTTGAAGCATTTATGTCTAGAATATATCGCACCCTGGCTACCAAACCTAACAAGGTAAGGGGAAGTAACTCCACATAGAGATGAAGTATTTGTGTCTAGAATACATCACACCCTGGCTACCAAACCTAACAAGGTAAGGAGAGGTAACTCCACATAGAGATGAAGCATTTGTGTCTAGAATACATCATATCATGGCTACCAAATCTAACAAGGTAAGGGGAAGTAACTCCACATAGAGAAGAAGCATTTGTGTCTAGAATACATCATATCATGGCTACCAAATCTAACAAGGTAAGGGGAAGTAACTCTATATAGCAATGAAGTATTCATGTCTAGAGTAAATCACATCCTGGCTACCAAACCTAACAAGGTAAGGGGAGGTAACTCTACATAGAGATGAAGCATTTGTGTCTAGAATACATCACACCCTGGCTACCAAACCTAACAAGGTAAGGAGAGGTAACTCCACATAGAGATGAAGTATTTGTGTCTAGAATACATCACATCATGGCTACCAAACCTCACAAGATAAGGGGATATAACTCCACATAGAGATGAAGCATTTGTGTCTAGAATACATCACATCCTTACTGCTAAACCTAACAAGGTAAGGGGAGGTAACTCCACATAGAGAAGAAGCATTTGTGTCTAGAATACATCACATCCTTACTGCTAAACCTAACAAGGTAAGGGGAGGTGATGATCTCCCCACAACCCCTGACAACGTTGCATCTCAGCCAATCTGGTATAATAATTACATAAAAATTGATAATAATATAATATTATATAAACAATGGTGTGAAAATGGTGTATACTTTATTGGTGACCTCGTTGGAAATAATGAATTTTTATCATACGATAACTTTTGTATGAAATATAATTTGAATATTAATTTTATTGAATTTTATGGAATTTTGAATGCAATTCCTAGATCTTGGAAACATATTTTATACCAAAATAATACACAATTGGAAATGAAATCATGTAAACATATTCAATACTTAAAAAGTCATGAAAAGGTTACCAAATTCTTTTATAAATGTTTATTAACAAAAGTTACAGAAGTACCAAAAAAAAGTCAAGATTCCTGGCAGGACATGATACATGTCAACATTCCCAAAGAATCCTGGTCAGAGTTTTACTTAATTCCAAGATATATTACAGATGACACAATTTTGCAAAATTTCCAATTCAAACTTCTTCACAGAATAGTATATACAAATACTAAATTAATGCAAGTTAAAATGAGCGAAACGGAACGGTGCACATTTTGCGAAGTGGGGAGAGAAACGTTAATGCATTTGTTTTGGGAATGTTGTCATGTACAATCACTTTTGTCATCTTTTCTATACCTTTTAAGAACGAAATATCACTTAGAACTGCCAAGGACCCCAATTATCATGTTTCTAGGACTTTTGGATAATAAATACAAAGATGTTATAAATTTTTTATTCCTTATGATAAAATATTATGTATACTTATGTAAATTGAAGAAGAAAATCCCTACAATTAGCGACTGGAAAACACACATGTTTTATTATAGAAATGTAGAAATGTATGGGTTACAAACTTATTCAAATAGGAAACAAATTATTATAAATCAAAAATGGAATTTCATTGAAGGTCTTTTAGAATAATTATTAAAGTAATGACATTTCTATTAAAATACTCTGTCATATTTAATAAGGCATCGTCTTTAAGTTGTTCTTCATGTTTTCACATAATATGTGTTTTCCTTTAACCATGTTGTTGTTTTTTGAGTGTGTTTGTTCAAACAAAAATCAAGTAAATTTTATAATATCTAATAAAATGATGTAGACAATTTTTGTACAAATAAGCCCTATATATGTATATTATATAGAAAACACTTACTTTTTATTGTAATTCAAACTATATAAGACATATGAATGTGACATCAAAAATTGAAAATAAAAAAAAAATAAAAAGGTAAGGGGAGGTAACTCCACATAGAGAAGAAGCATTTGTGTCTAGAATACATCACACCCTGGCTACCTAACCTAACAAGGTAAGGGGAGGTAACTCCACATAGAGAAGAAGCATTTGTGTCTAGAATACATCACACCATGGCTGCCAAACCTAATTACAATAGGAAATCTTCAGACTTGCAGTGTAAGAAAACATCATATTCCCATGTTAAGGGAGGTACCAAAAATTTAATAAGATAGGAGACGTTATCAGGAAAGTTAATTACATCACTTATGCTATATTTACATAATTAATGTAACAAAATTTTAACTTCACATCAAAAACTAGTCATTTAAAAAAGTTGAAGCCATAACCTCTGAATTTTCCAAATTTTATTATTGTGTTTGATCTGTATCACAAATTCCACAGGATTTCCTAACTTGTTCAAAGTAATTTGTTATGGTTTCCTCCATATATTCATGACTTACCGTTGATTTCTGTAGGTTCTGTAAGCATTCTGATGAAAACAAAAGGCAGAAAGTGGCGCTGATTCTCGACAAACTTATCACCATGACAATCGAGGAAGTGGAGGTGAGGCATTATAGCAAGTAAAGCACATTTACTAGTTCAAATTAATGAAAATGCCATTATCATTTACCAAGCCCATGTTAAAGATATATTGATCCTAATGTGGAGAGTTGTCTACTTTGTAGATGTATCCTTCCATACAAGCCAAGATTTGGGGCAACATAGGACAAGTGGCTGACCTACTGGATATGGTCCTGGACAGCTTTATAAAGGTAAACAAATCAAATGTCATGATAAATCCTTTAACCAATAAAATGTCATGATACATCTTTAGACTTATTTAAATATTTATATTGTTTAAAATGTTTTGTTTGGTTAGAAATCTTGACAAATGAGGAATATATTTGTTTTATGTTGGAGAGAACTTATTGTTAGTTTTAACATTGCATCTTTTGATAAAATTATCAAAGTAGGTACTGGAAACTGATAAAATGTTTTATTACAGCGAAGTGTGACTGGAGGCCTGGGATCTATACAAGCTGAAATAATGGCCGACACTGCTGTGGCCTTGACCTCAGCCAACGTACAACTGGTGTCACGGAAGGTCATAGGTCGTCTATGTAGGGTAAGATTCACTTTTCATCCTTAACCAAAAGATAGCTATAATTTTGTCCTAAAATTCCCTAAATGTATTCAAGTTATATATGTTGATTTAAACAAAGTTTAACAATTATTAAATATGATTTAATAGCTGACATGCATGGCAGTAGGCACACATAAAATGTATGATAGAGCTAGATTGTTGATATCAATTATATATGCTGCTTTCTTACATTACATCATTATTGTTGATTTCTGAATTATTTTATTGTAGTTGATAGATAAGACTTGTACGTCCCCTACACCAACTCTGGAGCAACATCTCATGTGGGATGACATCGCTATTCTGGCACGATACCTCCTCATGTTGTCATTCAACAATTCATTAGATGGTAGGTAGCGTCTTGTATTGCCCAGCTTTTGAAAAGTTGATTACATTATGTTTGAAAAGAAATATTATGCTTGAAATAAATCATTTTATGTGTGTACTTGTTTCTGTTACAGTTGCTAGCCACCTTCCATTTCTGTTCCACATTGTGACTCTATTGGTTTGTACAGGACCACTGTCACTTAGAGCATCAACACATGGACTCGTGATCAACATTATCCATTCCTTATGTACCTGCTCACAGCTGAGTTTTAGTGGTGAGTGTTACCTTATGTACCTTCTCACAGCTGAGTTTTAGTGGTGAGTGTTACATTATGTACCTGCTCACAGCTGAGTTTTAGTTCTACCAAACTATAGATTATAGCCAGAGTAAACCCCAAATACAATGTGAAGGTGAAGACCACTTGTTACTGGTGACCCTGTTGACCTCCATGTAAACACACTGATATTGTTACTGGTGACCCTGTTGACCTCCATGTAAACACACTGATATTGTTACTGGTAACCCTGTTGACCTCCATGTTAACACACTGATATCCTTGTCCACAGCGGAGTCCACACTTAAGGTACTGAAGCTGAGTCTGGCTGAGTTCTCCCTGCCAAAATTTTATCAGCTGTTTGGCATCAGTAAAGTAAAGTCGGCGGCTGTCAGTGCGTTTCGCACCAGCTACAGGCCTGGGGACCGCTCATTTACAATGGCTGCTCCGGAACACGAGAAAATGTCTCTTAGCTCCTTGGAGACGATAGTTGATGCTTTACTAGAAATTATGGAGGTAAGTTGACTTTTTTTAGCATATTGATGTGATCTCGTTAGTATGACAGTATAGGATCTTTATAATAGGCTGATCAACATCTTAAAACAATAATAAAAGGATGATTATTAGCTCACCTGGTCAAGGACCGAGGTGAGCTTATGGGATACTGCAGCGTCCGGCGTCCGTCAACAATCGACTTCTTCTCCATAACCACTGGTCGGATTTCAATAAAATTTGACTGGTAGCATCCATATGGGCTACTAACTGAAAATTGTACAAATGATGGGGCTGACCCCCTGGGGGCCTGAGGGGCAGGGCCAAAAGGGGTCAATTTGGCTATTTCCATATAAACGACTTCTTCTCTGAAACCAAGCATGGGATTGCACCAATAATGCAATGGTAGCATCATTTTAGGGTGGGGATTCAAAATTGTACAAATGATGGGGCTGACCCCCCGGGGGCCTGAGGGGCGGGGTCAAAAGTGGTCAATTTCCATATAAATGACTTTTTCTCTGCAACTTAACATGGGATTACGCTCATAATGCAATGGTAACATCCTTATAGGGTTTGGATTCAAAATTGTGCAAATGATGGGGCTGACCCCCCGGGGGCCTGAGGGGCGGGGTCAAATGGGGTCAATTTGGATATTTCCATATAAACGACTTCTTCTCTACAACTAAGCATGGTATAGCACCCATAATGCAATGGTAGCATCCTTGTAGGCTGGGGATTCCAAATTGAGCAAATGATAGGGCTGACCCCCGGGGGCCTGAGAGGCGGGGTCAAAAGTGGTCAATTTCCATATAAATGACTTTTTCTCTGCAACTTAACATGGGATTGCGCTCATAATTCAATGGTTACATCCTTACAGGGTTTGGATTCAAAATTTTGCAAATGATGGGGCTGACCCCCTGGGAGCCTGAAGGGTGGGGTCAAAAGGGGTCAATTTAGCTATTTCCATATAAACGACTTCTTCTCTGCAACTAAGAATGGAAGAGCACTTATAATGCAATGGTAGCATCCTTATAGGGTTGGGATTTGAAATTGTACAAATGATAGGGCTGACCCCCGGGGCCTTAAACGGCAATAGATGCGAGGTCAAAAAGGTCAATTAGGCTACTATTTTTATATAAATTACTTTTTCTCTGAACCTATGTATTCGATAGCATATTTGTATGGTATCAATAGCATCATTGTATGGTTGTGATTCAAAATTAAACTTTGGGAGTCAATTTTGCTTATTTTTCTAATTGTCAGATTCTTGTGATAATTACTAACAAAAAACCAGGTGAGCGATACAGGCCCTCTGGGCCTCTTGTTCTATTAATACAGTGAATCTGTACAAACGACCATCACTATCCCAGCGTTTTCAATTTATATTATAACTAATTAACCATCCTCTTTTTACAGAACTGGAAATTATTTTTAGCAATTTGGAATTAAATAGATGCAAGAATATCAATAAAAATTGATTTGAAAAGAATGAGGTACGATTAGGAATGATATGTTAAACTTGGATTGATGTTTTCTGTATTACAGGCGTGTATGAAGGACATTCCCAACTGTGATTGGTTACAACAGTGGACAGATTTGTCCAGAAGGTCAGTCATAGAAATTAAAATGATTCCTTGGGGTTTCTTTTGTTTACTATAGCTTAACAGGATATCTTTCTATAAAGTTAAGCTTAAGGGGTATGAGACTAGAAAGTAATCCTAAGGCCATTCCAATTTGATTTCTCGTTCGTCGGATTTCCCGCTCCTATTTTCGGAAAACAAAATAAAAACAAAATTATTTTTTAACCGCTCCTCATGTTTTGTCTGGGAATCTGACGAACCCGGGAAAATTTTCATAGTGTTCATTTTTACTAGTCATCATTTCCTGGTCACTCAGATGTTTGAATTATTCATACATTGTGTCTTCAAACCCGCAAGCGTCTTGCAAACCTTTACAACAACAGAGATGTCAAGTTTTCCCGCCACCACGTGCAGACAGAGTGGTACTTTGAGGTAGAGACTGAGGGACGCATACTTTTTAATAGGACGTGTCCCGATTTCAGTCTGTTTTTGCCGATGTCTGCAACTCTTTTAAAAGACTTTGCGTTCGATCTCACTTTGAAAATGGTGACCATGACAGGTGATTTGACTGGCCGACGTACGGACGTATAACGGTAATCAAGCATGTCCATTATTTGAAGGCAATCACTACAATTAATGAACACCTCAGTTGCCTTATATCTTAAGACCTGGTCAATGTGAATTTTGACACGTGGCCAACATAGTTTGCATTTGCAAACATGTTTTGACTGCATGACTTAGTAACAGCTAGCTAGGTGACGATTCGTCTGCTATTCGGTCAAATTAACATCGGTAGTAAATTACACATTTTACTGAGATCCAAACTTAGTGTTACTTTAGGCAGGGTTTTTGCCAGGCCTTTATAGGGTCCGGTAAACGGACTCATTCCCAATTGAAAAATAGCACTGTATTTTCCCAAATTCAGTCACCATTTTCCCAATCATAGCATTAAGTTAAAACCGCAAATGATGTCTCAATATACCTCCGGTAACGGTTATTAATATCTAATGTCCTGTACAAGCCCATTTCACATGGGAAACATCATTTATTAATAGTTTACGTTCGCGGAAGCGTCCCGATTTCAGTGGCGAAGTCCCACAACTTTTTGGACTTTGCAATCAAACGCACCCGAAAAATGGCGGCCATGACAGGTGAGTCGGCTGGCCGAGAGCGCAGGTTAACTAACTGGGGTACGGACGCAAAACATCAACCAGACATAAAAATAGGATTATAAATGGCAATCACCAATTAATCAACACCTCAGGCACAATATCTTGGGTCCTGTCAGTTGGTATTTTTAGCACGTGGCCCACTTTCAGTGTGGTAAGTGACAGTAGGAATGAGCCAGAGGTTTCGTCTGCTATTCAATTTGTTAAGTATCAGTTGTAAATAATATTTTGTTTGAATCCATATATTGTGGTTTGTGTATACATGTAGTATATTTCGTTTTCAAATGTCTTTGACAATTTACATAGGTCTCATGTACTTGCATTTTGCCATAATCTCTGCATTGATCAGTTACATTTGTACGTTCCAAGTATTTTATTTTGAACGCTCTGGACATCGTCGACAGAGCATAAACAATACTCATCATTTGAACTATAATTTGTGTTTTATCGTGTATGGATATGTCTAATTATCACAAAAAATAATATAGAAAATAATTTATTTTGCTTTTGGTGCATGCACTATCAGTACTTCATTCGATATGACATAGTGCCAAAGATATTTTTTGGAATGCAATTAATTATTTTCATATTTTTATCTTCAAATAAAAGAAGAAGCTCAAACTTTTTAATGGCGGTAATGGTGTACAGAAAGCAACTTTTGTAACTGTACAAAAAATACTAGTTCATCTGCTCTTTTTTTTGATAGAGAAAAAATACTGATTGTCAGCGGTGGAATATCTTTTACATGCAATATAAATTACATACAGCATCAAAAATAATTAAAATGATGAATTCATCATTTTTTTTATTACTGAACACTGACTCAATAGTTTATGAATATTTTGAGTCAGACTTAAATTAAAATGATGATGATAATTTCCCAATTTTTTAAAAACACCGATAATATTTTCCCAATTTTTGCTCAGGGTCCTTTTCCCAAAATAGCTGGCAAAAACCCTGCTTTAGTGTTACTTTCTACGACAATATAACATACATTTGCCTTAATTTTTGTGTTGATAGGTTATATGAATGTTTGCGTTTGATTTACTCAAAGCGTTTCATGAGAAAATCATAAATAATAAATTTAGAATATTTCTTTTATGATATGAATGCTGATATACATGTGAAACTTTTGAGCCGTACTGTCCATATACTTTTTTTAAAATATACTTTTTAGAGACAATGAATTAATGTGATTAAAATGAATTATGTTGTTGTTTACACTGTTGTAGTTATACATTTATAAACATATGCATTATCTGAGTTCTCATCCAAAGTATGAGCAGCTAAGTTAGAAACTTGCTAAACAAAAATAGTCAGTTCCATACAATATTATGTGACAACTAAGAAAGAATGTACATGTCAGGTGAGGTTATATTGGTTAAATATTTTCCATTAATGCTAATCCCTGATTGTTTCTGTTAGTTTGTTGGTTTTTGCTGATAGCTCTGTCAACAGCAAATTAATTATTGAAATTATCGACAAGAAGTTAAACTTTCTTGACTATTTCCTTTTAAGTATTAAACATAGCTATTTAATGTTAAAATGGTCAAGATTTGTCTTAAAATTGAAATACATGTATATCATGCATTGAAAGCATTTTGTGTAATAGCATATGTTCAACAACTGCACAAATACCTTAACATTAGACTTCCTTGTTATTACATCTTTGATACAGTTATGAATGTTGAAAACATTGAAGAAAACAGCAAAACTCATATTTTAACATAAAAACTCGGTTATTACTAGTAATTGTTATTTCAAGAAATAAACATAAAAGTCGAATAAAAAAATATTGTGAAAATATTCGCTCGCTCCAATTTTTTCCGCTTTCAAAATATTTTTAGAATTAAAAAAAATTTCGCTCGCTCGCTCCTATTTTAAAATCCCAAAATCCGAAGAACAAGAAATCAAATTGGAATGGCCTAACCATGAAATAAAATAGATTGTCAAGGCAGTGTGCCTGTTTATCAAGGCACTAACAAACACCAATCTTGAAAGGCTTTTCTTGTTTTTTACAGATTTGCATTCCAGTATAACCCTGCCCTCCAGCCAAGGGCGATTATTGTGTTTGGTTGTATAAGTAAAACTGTTACCGACTCGGAAATCAAACAGCTTCTCAAGATTATGATGAAGGTATGTACGTCATTACCAAGTTCTAGTAACACATCTAATGCAGTCTATAGTAGGTAATAACAGCAGGTGAGATTGGTAATTATGTGTAAGTGTTGTCATCGAGATGGGTAATTATGTGTAAGTGTTGTCAATGAGATGGGTAATTATGTGTAAGTCTTGTCAATGAGATTGGTAATTATGTGTAAGTCTTGTCAATGAGATTGGTAATTATGTGTAAGTCTTGTCAATGAGATTGGTAATTATGTGTAAGTCTTGTCAATGAGATTGGTAATTATGTGTAAGTCTTGTCAATGAGATTGGTAATTATGTGTAAGTCTTGTCAATGAGATTGGTAATTATGTGTAAGTCTTGTCAATGAGATTGGTAATTATGTGTAAGTCTTGTCAATGAGATTGGTAATTATGTGTAAGTCTTGTCAATGAGATTGGTAATTATGTGTAAGTCTTGTCAATGAGATTGGTAATTATGTGTAAGTCTTGTCAATGAGATTGGTAATTATGTGTAAGTCTTGTCAATGAGATTGGTAATTATGTGTAAGTCTTGTCAATGAGATTGGTAATTATGTGTAAGTCTTGTCAATGAGATTGGTAATTATGTGTAAGTCTTGTCAATGAGATTGGTAATTATGTGTAAGTCTTGTCAATGAGATTGGTAATTATGTGTAAGTCTTGTCAATGAGATTGGTAATTATGTGTAAGTCTTGTCAATGAGATTGGTAATTATGTGTAAGTCTTGTCAATGAGATTGGTAATTATGTGTAAGTCTTGTCAATGAGATTGGTAATTATGTGTAAGTCTTGTCAATGAGATTGGTAATTATGTGTAAGTCTTGTCAATGAGATTGGTAATTATGTGTAAGTCTTGTCAATGAGATTGGTAATTATGTGTAAGTCTTGTCAATGAGATTGGTAATTATGTGTAAGTCTTGTCAATGAGATTGGTAATTATGTGTAAGTCTTGTCAATGAGATTGGTAATTATGTGTAAGTCTTGTCAATGAGATTGGTAATTATGTGTAAGTCTTGTCAATGAGATTGGTAATTATGTGTAAGTCTTGTCAATGAGATTGGTAATTATGTGTAAGTCTTGTCAATGAGATTGGTAATTATGTGTAAGTCTTGTCAATGAGATTGGTAATTATGTGTAAGTCTTGTCAATGAGATTGGTAATTATGTGTAAGTCTTGTCAATGAGATTGGTAATTATGTGTAAGTCTTGTCAATGAGATTGGTAATTATGTGTAAGTCTTGTCAATGAGATTGGTAATTATGTGTAAGTCTTGTCAATGAGATTGGTAATTATGTGTAAGTCTTGTCAATGAGATTGGTAATTATGTGTAAGTCTTGTCAATGAGATTGGTAATTATGTGTAAGTCTTGTCAATGAGATTGGTAATTATGTGTAAGTCTTGTCAATGAGATTGGTAATTATGTGTAAGTCTTGTCAATGAGATTGGTAATTATGTGTAAGTCTTGTCAATGAGATTGGTAATTATGTGTAAGTCTTGTCAATGAGATTGGTAATTATGTGTAAGTCTTGTCAATGAGATTGGTAATTATGTGTAAGTCTTGTCAATGAGATTGGTAATTATGTGTAAGTCTTGTCAATGAGATTGGTAATTATGTGTAAGTCTTGTCAATGAGATTGGTAATTATGTGTAAGTCTTGTCAATGAGATTGGTAATTATGTGTAAGTCTTGTCAATGAGATTGGTAATTATGTGTAAGTCTTGTCAATGAGATTGGTAATTATGTGTAAGTCTTGTCAATGAGATTGGTAATTATGTGTAAGTCTTGTCAATGAGATGGGTAATTATGTGTAAGTCTTGTCAATGAGATTGGTAATTATGTGTAAGTCTTGTCAATGAGATGGGTAATTATGTGTAAGTCTTGTCAATGAGATGGGTAATTATGTGTAAGTCTTGTCAATGAGATTGGTAATTATGTGTAAGTCTTGTCATGGAGATTGGTAATTATGTGAAAGTCTTGTCAATGAGAAGGTATTTATGTGTAAGTCTTGTCAATGAGATTGGTAATTATGTATAAGTCTTGTCATTGAGATGGGTAATTATGTGGAAGTCTTGTCAATGAGATTGGTAATTATGTGAAAGTCTTGTCAATGAGAAGGTATTTATGTGTAAGTCTTGTCAATTAGATTGGTAATTATGTATAAGTCTTGTCATTGAGATGGGTAATTATGTGTAAGTCTTGTCATGGAGATTGGTAATTATGTGTAAGTCTTGTCATCGAGATTGGTAATGATGTGTAAGTCTTGTCATCGAGATGGGTAATTATGTGTAAGTCTTGTCAATGAGATTTGGTAATTATGTGTAAGTCTTGTCATCGAGATGGGTAATTTTGTGTAAGTTTTGTCAATGAGACGGTAATTTTGGGTAAGTTTTGACAATGAGACTGTAATTTTGTGTAAGTCTTGTCAATGAGACGGTAATTTTGTGTAAGTCTTGTCAATGAGACGGTAATTATGTGTAAGTCTCGAGATGG
>SAYR01004446.1:213041-254015 GCA_004382745.1 Argopecten irradians irradians
TGTGAACGATTCAATCTGTGGTTGTATTGGACAGTGGGAGTTCACTCACTGTCACAATACAACCAACAGTTGAATCAGTTCACTCACTGTCACAATACAACCAACAGTTGAATCAGTTCACTCACTGTCACAATAAAACCAAAAGTTGAATCAGTTCACTCACTGTCACAATAAAACCAACCATTAAATCAGTTCACTCACTGTCATAATACAACCAACAGTTGAATCAGTTTACTCACTATCACAATAAAACCAACCGTTAAATCAGTTCACTCACTGTCACAATACAACCAACAGTTGAATCAGTTCAGTCACTGTCACAATAAAACCAACCATTAAATCAGTTCACTCACTGTCATAATACAACCAACAGTTGAATCAGTTCACTCACTGTCACAATAAATCCAATAAATGAATCAGTTCACTCACTGTCACAATAAAACCTTTAGTTGAATCAGTTCACTCACTGTCACAATACAACCAACAGTCAAATCAGTTCACTCACGGTCACAATACAACCAACAGTTGAATCAGTTCACTCACTGTCACAATAAAACCAACAGTTGAATCAGTTCACTCACTGTCACAATACAACCAACAGTTGAATCAGTTCACTCACTGTCACAATAAAACCAACAGTTGAATCAGTTCACTCACTGTCACAATAAAACCAACAGTTGAATCAGTTCACTCACTGTCACAATACAACCAACAGTTGAATCAGTTCAGTCACTGTCACAATAAAACCAACCATTCAATCAGTTCACTCACTGTCATAATACAACCAACTGTTGAATCAGTTTACTCACTATCACAATAAAACCAACAGTTGAATCAGTTCACTCACTGTCACAATACAACCAACAGTTGAATCAGTTCACTCACTGTCACAATAAAACCTTTAGTTGAATCAGTTCACTCACTGTCATAATACAACCAACAGTTGAATCAATTCACTCACTGTCACAATAAAACCAACAGTTGAATCAGTTCACTCTTTGTCCTAATAAAACCAATAGTTGAATCAGTTCACTCACTGTCCTTATAAAACCAACAGTTGAATCAGTTCACTCACTGTCACAATAAAACCTTAAGTTGAATCAGTTCACTCACTGTCATAATAAAACCAACAGTTGAATCACTTCAGTCACTGTCACAATAAAACCAACCGTTAAATCAGTTCACTCACTGTCATAATACAACCAACAGTTGAATCAGTTTACTCTTTATCACAATACAACCAACAGTTGAATCAGTTCACTCACTGTCACAATAAAACAAACAGCTGAATCAGTTTACTCACTGTCACAATAAAACCAACAGTTGAATCAGTTCACTCACTGTCACAATAAAGCCAACAGTTGAATCAGTTCACTCACTGTCACAATAAAGCCAACAGTTGAATCAGTTCACTAACTGTCATAATACAACCAACCGTTCAATCAGTTCACTCACTGTCACAATAAAACCAACAGTTGAATCAGTTCACTCACTGTCACAATAAAACCAACAGTTGAATCAGTTCAATCACTGTCCTAATAAAACCAACAGTTGAATCAGTTCACTCACTGTCACAATAAATCCAATAAATGAATCAGTTCACTCACTGTCACAATAAAACCAACAGTTGAATCAGTTCACTCACTGTCTCAATACAACCAACAGTTGAATCAGTTCACTCACTGTCACAATAAAACCTTTAATTGAATCAATTCACTCACTGTCACAATAAAACCAAAAGTTGAATCGGTTCACTCACTGTCACAATAAAACCAACAGTTGAATCAGTTCACTCACTGTCACAATAACACCTTTAGTTTAATCGGTTCACTAACTGTCACAATAAAACCAACAGTTGAAACAGTTCTCTCACTGTCACAATAAAACCAACAGTTGAAACAGTTCACTCACTATCATAATAAAACCAACAGTTGAATCAGTTCACTCACTATCATAATAAAACCAACAGTTGAATCAGTTCACTCACTATCACAATAAAACCAACAATTGAATCAGTTCACTAACTGTCACAATAACACCAACAGTTGAAACAGTTCACTCACTGTCACAATAAAACCAACAGTTGAATCAGTTTACTCATTGTCACAATACAACCAACAGTTGAATCAGTTCACTCACTGTCACAATAACACCTTTAGTTTAATCGGTTCACTCACTGTCACAATAAAACCAACATTTGAATCAGTTCACTCACTGTCATAATTAAACCATTTTTTTTTATTCCAGGGACAAATTTGAGGTTACACCACAGACAGTTCCTTACCTGGCAGGTAAATATACACGATGGCTTCAACGTCCTCATCTGACGATGCCATTGTAGGTGTTTATTAATTCCCACATCTGATGATGCCTTTATCAAATCCTTGTAGGTGGTTATTAACTCCACATCTGATGATGCCTTTATCAAGTCCTTGTAGGTGGTTATTAACTCCCACATCTGATGATGCCTTTATCAAGTCCTTGTAGGTGGTAATTAACTCCCACATCTGATGATGCCTTTATCAAATCCTTGTAGGTGGTAATTAACTCCCACATCTGATGATGCCTTTATCAAGTCCTTGTAGGTGGTTATTAAATCCCACATCTGATGATGCCTTTATCAAGTCCTTGTAGGTGGTTATTAACTCCCACATATGATGATGCCTTTATCACATCCTTGTAGGTGGTTATTAACTCCACATCTGATGATGCCTTTATCAAATCCTTGTAGGTGGTTATTAACTCCCACATCTGATGATGCCTTTATCAAATCCTTGTAGGTGGTTATTAACTCCACATCTGTTGATGCCTTTATCAAATCCTTGTAGGTGGTTATTAACTCCCACATCTGATGATGCCTTTATCAAGTCCTTGTAGGTGGTTATTAACTCCCACATCTGATGATGCCTTTATCAAATCCTTGTAGGTGGTTATTAACTCCCACATCTGATGATGCCTTTATCACATCCTTGTAGGTGGTTATTAACTCCACATCAGATGATGCCTTTATCAAGTCCTTGTAGGTGGTTATTAACTCCCACATCTGATGATGCCTTTATCAAATCCTTGTAGGTGGTTATTAACTCCCACATCTGATGATGCCTTTATCACATCCTTGTAGGTGGTTATTAACTCCACATCTGATGATGCCTTTATCAAATCCTTGTAGGTGGTTATTAACTCCCACATCTGATGATGCCTTTATCAAATCCTTGTAGGTGGTTATTAACTCCCACATCTGATGATGCCTTTATCAAATCCTTGTAGGTGGTTATTAACTCCCACATCTGATGATGCCTTTATCAAATCCTTGTAGGTGGTTATTAACTCCCACATCTGATGATGCCTTTATCAAATCCTTGTAGGTGGTTATTAACTCCCACATCTGATGATGCCTTTATCAAATCCTTGTAGGTGGTTATTAACTCCCACATCTGATGATGCCTTTATCAAATCCTTGTAGGTGGTTATTAACTCCCACATCTGATGATGCCTTTATCAAATCCTTGTAGGTGGTTATTAACTCCCACATCTGATGATGCCTTTATCAAATCCTTGTAGGTGGTTATTAACTCCCACATCTGATGATGCCTTTATCACATCTTTGTAGGTGGTTATTAACTCCCACATCTGATGATGCCTTTATCAAGTCCTTGTAGGTGGTTATTCACATCCTTGTAGGTGGTTATTAACTCCACATCTGATGATGCCTTTATCCAGTCCTTGTAGGTGGTTATTTACTCCTAGTACATAATTTGGAGATAGTACAATGTATTGAAAGAGTTAAGCAGAATAAAGTGACTTACAAACACCTTGTGTTATACAGCTCTGGTGTTTGTCTCTGAGGAGGTGAGAAGTCGCTGTCACTTGAAGCATCGTACTAGCCAGTACATGATGACAGAATCGCCCTCTAGTGACAGTCTTAGTGCAGAACTCGCTCAACAGACGACGCCAGGTAGCAGTAGCAGTTCAGGGAGTTCAGCCATAGGAGCCCCTCCCCCATCTCTCCCTCCGACAATCCCCACCACCCAGGTGATCCCGGCCCCACCCTGCCAGCCCCCCCAGGGGGGTACTCCTCCGATCAACACCCCTATCACACGGCGACAGAAAAGCTGTGACCTTCTTGACCAGAACGCTATGAACAATGCCTGTCGTACCTCTAAAGTCACTCATCTACAACAAGCACAGGTAAGGCGATTATCAACAATCTATAACTAATTTGGAATTTCTCATTTTGTTGAGAGTGTGTTTCACAAATTACCCCTAATGTTTTCTTTATAGCAGGCAAACAGTCCTAAGGGCTGGCGAAGTTTGGACATCGAACCACAGCGGCCGCCTCTCTACAAAACCAGGAGTAGTTCAATGCCAATTCCAGGCTCCAAAAAAGAAGCTGGGAAATCAGGCATGACTCAGCCCCGAAGTGGCAGAGGATCAGTCTCAAATGAAAACAATGTGTTACTGGACTCTGAGGTGTTGACTGACTACCCAACACAAGTCTTAGTGCTTACAGTTCTGGTAAGGGTCACATCAACATTCAAACCTTAATGTTCAATTTACTACTGGTAAATACTAAATTTATTCGATTATTTTCCCTCAAATTTGATTTTAAATTTCAGGCAACCCTCGTCAGAAACACGACAGATGAAAATGAAGCTAGAATTATATATGAGTATTTAGCTGAGGCCTCAGTTGTTTTTCCAAAGGTGTTTCCAGTCATGTAAGTAACATTGACAAAAAGATGTTGAAGTTTTGTATGGAAATGGATTAGTATTCTCAAATTTGGTAGGATGATTGCCCTGTGTCATCTAGATCTGCTGCAGTAGGATGATTGCCCTGTGTCTCCTAGATCTGCTATAGTAGGATGATTGCCCTGTGTCATCTAGATCTGCTACAGTAGGATGATTGCCCTGTGTCATCTAGATCTGCTGCAGTAGGATGATTACCCTGTGTCAACTAGATCTGCTGCAGTAAGTTGATTGCCCTGTGTCAACTAGATCTGCTGCAGTAAGTTGATTGCCCTGTCTCATCTAGATCTGCTACAGTAAGTTGATTACCCTGTGTCATCTAGATCTGCTACAGTAGGATGATTGCCCTGTGTCATCTAGATCTGCTACAGTAGGATGATTGCCCTGTGTCAACTAGATCTGCTGCAGTAAGTTGATTGCCCTGTGTCATCTAGATCTGCTACCGTAAGTTGATTGCCCTGTGTCATCTAGATCTGCTACAGTAAGTTGATTACCCTGTGTCATATAGATCTGCTACAGTAAGATGATTGCCCTGTGTCATCTAGATCTGCTACAGTAAGATGATTGCCCTGTGTCATCTAGATCTGCTACAGTAGGATGGTTGCCCTGTGTCAGCTAGATCTGCTACAGTAAGATGATTGCGCTGTGTCATCTAGATCTGCTACAGTAAGATGATTGCCCTGTGTCATCTAGATCTGCTGTAGTAAGATGATTGCCCTGTGTCATCTAGATCTGCTGTAGTAGGATGATTACCCTGTGTCATCTAGATCTGCTACAGTAAAATGATTGCCCTGTGTCATCTAGATCTGCTACAGTAAGATGATTGCCCTGTGTCATCTAGATCTGCTACAGTAGGATGATTTTCCAGGGTCATCTAGATCTGCTGTAGTAGGATGATTACCCTGTGTCATCTAGATCTGCTGTAGTAAGATGATTGCCCTGTGTCAACTAGATCTGTTACAGTAAGATGATTGCCATGTGTCATCTAGATCTGCTGTAGTAGGATGATTGCCCTGTGTCAACTAGATCTGCTACAGTAAGATGATTGCCCTGTGTCATCTAGATCTGCTACAATAAGATGATTGCTCTGTGTCATCTAGATCTGCTACAGTAAGATGATTGCCCTGTGTCATCTAGATCTGCTGTAGTAAGATGATTGCCCTGTGTCAAACTAGATCTGCTACAGTAGGATGATTGCCCTGTGTCATCTAGATCTGCTGTAGTAAGATGATTGCCCTGTGTCATCTAGATCTGCTACAGTAAGATGATTGCCCTGTGTCATCTAGACCTGCTACAGTAAGATGATTACCCTGTGTTATCTAGATCTGCTGTAGTAAGATGATTGCCCTGTGTCATCTAGATATGCTGTAGTAGGATGATTACCCTGTGTCATCTAGATCTGCTGCAGTAAGATGATTGCCCTGTGTCATCTAGATATGCTGTAGTAGGATGATTACCCTGTGTCATCTAGATATGCTGTAGTAGGATGATTACCCTATGTCATCTAGATCTGCTATAGTAGGATGATTGCCCTGTGTCATCTAGATCTGCTGTATTAAGATGATTACCCTGTGTCATCTAGATCTGCTGTAGTAAGATGATTGCCCTGTGTCATCTAGATCTGCTGTAGTAAGATGATTACCCTGTGTCATCTAGATCTGCTGTAGTAAGATGATTGCCCTGTGTCATCTAGATCTGCTGTAGTAGGATGATTACCCTGTGTTATCTAGATCTGCTGTAGTAGGATGATTGCCCTGTGTCATCTAGATCTGCTACAATAAGATGATTGTCCTGTGTCATCTAGATCTGCTGCAGTAGGATGATTGCCCTGTGTCATCTAGATCTGCTACAGTAAGTTGATTACCCTGTGTCATCTAGATCTGCTGTAGTAGGATGATTGTGCTGTGTCATCTAGATCTGCTACAGTAAGATGGTTACCCTGTGTTATCTAGATCTGCTGTAGTAAGATGATTGCCCTGTGTCATCTAGATCTGCAACAGTAGGATGATTACCCTGTGTCATCTAGACCTGCTGCAGTAAGATGATTGCCCTGTGTCATCTAGATCTGATGTAGTAAGATGATTACCCTGTGTCATCTAGATCTGCTGTAGTAAGATGATTGCCCTGTGTCATCTAGATGTGCTGCAGTAAGATGATTGTCCTGTGTCATCTAGATCTGCTGTAGTAGGATGATTGCCCTGTGTCATCTAGATCTGCTGTAGTAGGATGATTGCCCTGTGTCATCTAGATCTGCTACAGTAGGATGATTACCCTGTGTCATCTAGATCTGCTGCAGTAAGATGATTGTGCTGTGTCATCTAGATCTGCTGTAGTAAGATGATTGCCCTGTGTCATCTAGATCTGCTGTAGTAGGATGATTTTGTTGTGTCATCTAGATCTGCTGTAGTAAGATGATTGCCCTGTGTCATCTAGATCTGCTACAGTAAGATGATTGCCCTGTGTTATCTAGATCTGCTGTAGTAAGATGATTACCCTGTGTCATCTAGATCTGCTACAGTAAGATGATTGCCCTGTGTCATCTGGATCTGCTACAGTAAGATGATTGCCATGTGTCATCTAGACCTGCTACAGTAAGATGATTACCCTGTGTTATCTAGACCTGCTACAGTAAGATGATTACCCTGTGTTATCTAGATCTGCTGTAGTAAGATGATTGCCCTGTGTCATCTAGATATGCTGTAGTAGGATGATTACCCTGTGTCATCTAGATCTGCTGCAGTAAGATGATTGCCCTGTGTCATCTAGATATGCTGTAGTAGGATGATTACCCTGTGTCATCTAGATATGCTGTAGTAGGATGATTACCCTGTGTCATCTAGATCTGCTATAGTAGGATGATTGCCCTGTGTCATCTAGATCTGCTGTATTAAGATGATTACCCTGTGTCATCTAGGTCTGCTGTGTAACTTTTTTGTCAATCTCAATTCAAATTGGCTACAAACCATATTGGATTTGCAAAACTAAGGATGAAATGAGTTTTACATACATACTGCCTTAATTCTTGTGATCCAATATGTGTTATCCAGTTTGAGTCATTAAGCGGACCCCTTCCTGATTTCTCAGTGTTCTATTATTGGACAATTTTAAGTGAATATCTTGTCGCACTGTCACCATTAGTGACAGTTTTATGTGAATATCGTGTTTAAATGTTACCATTATAGACAGTTTTAAGTGAATATCGTGTTTAAATGTTACCATTATAGACAGTTTTAAGTGAATATCATGTTTAAATGTTACTATTATAGACAGTTTTATGTGAATATCGTGTTTAAATGTTACCATTATAGACAGTTTTAAGTGAATATCGTGTTTAAATGTTACTATTATAGACAGTTTGAAGTGAATATCGTGTTGGAATGTCATCATATAGACAGTTTTAAGTGAATATCATGTTGGAATGTCATCATATAGACAGTTTTAAGTGAATATCGTGTTGGAATGTCATCATATAGACAATTTTAAGTGAATATCGTGGTTAAATGTTACTATTATAGACAGTTTTAAGTGAATATCGTGTTTAAATGTTACCATTATAGACAGTTTTAAGTGAATATCGTGTTTGAATGTTACCATTATAGACAGTTTTAAGTGAATATCGTGTTGGAATATCATCATATAGACAGTTTTAAGTGAATATCATGTTTAAATGTTACTATTATAGACAGTTTTAAGTGAATATCGTGTTGGAATGTCATCATATAGACAGTTTTAAGTGAATATCGTGTTGGAATGTCATCATATAGAGATTTTTAAGTGAATATCGTGGTTAAATGTTACCATTATAGACAGTTTTAAGTGAATAACGTGTTTGAATGTTACCATTATAGACAGTTTTAAGTGAATATCATGTTGGAATGTCATCATATAGACAGTTTTAAGTGAATATTGTGTTGGAATGTCATCATATAGACAGTTTCAAGTAAATATCGTGTTGGAATTTTACCATTACAGACACAGCCTCTTGGATGCCAAAATCAACAACGTACTGTTACTGTGTCATGACCAGGCGATCCTTAACGCTGTACAAAGTATAATACAAAATATGATAGCAGCTGAGGACGCATCACAGCAACAGCTATCCTACCTACAGAGTAAGTGAAGGAAGAGCAAAAGTCAACAACTGTACAAATATTAAACTGACAAAGGTAATATTCCCAGAAGTCAAAGGCCGAGGGAAATATCACCTTTCAAATGTCTAGCATTTCCTAGTATAAACCTACAAAAACTCACTGATTGTTTGATATAAAAAAAAACGATGCCTATCATACAAGCTATTTGAAACAATTTTGAAGCAGAGACAGCATAATGACTAAAGACATTGGAAGGGGCACCTATCAAAATACATTGGGAGGGAGACCTATCAAAATACATTGGGAGGGAGGCCTATCAAAATACATTGGGAGAGAGGCCTATCAAAATACATAGGGAGAGACGCCTATCAAAATACATTGGGAGAGACGCATATCAAAATACATAGGGAGAGACGCCTATCAAAATACATTGGGAGGGAGGCCTATCAAAATACATAGGGAGAGACGCCTATCAAAATACATAGGGAGAGATGCCTATCAAAATACATTGGGAGGGAGGCCTATCAAAATACATAGGGAGAGACGCCTATCAAAATACATAGGGAGAGACGCCTATCAAAATACATTGGGAGGGAGGCCTATCAAAATACATAGGGAGAGACGCCTATCAAAATACATTGAGAGGGAGGCCTTTCAAAATACATTGGGAGAGACACCTATCAATATACATTGGGAGGGAGGCCTATCAAAATACATTGGGAGGGACGCCTATCAAAATACATTGGGAGGGAGACCTATCAAAATACATAGGGAGAGACGCCTATCAAAATACATTGGGAGGGAGGCCTATCAAAATACATAGGGAGAGACGACTATCAAAATACATAGGGAGAGACGCCTATCAAAATACATTGGGAGGGAGGCCTATCAAAATACATTGAGAGGGAGGCCTATCAAAATACATTGGGAGAGACGCCTATCAAAATACATTTGGAGAGACGCCTATCAAAATACAGTGCAAGGGAGGCCTATCACAATACATTGGGAGGGACACCTATCAATATACATTGGGAGGGACACCAATGAAAATACATTGGGAGGGAGGCCTACCAAAATCGTCTTTTTGCAATGTTCCACTATTAATGGAATTATTACTAAATTTGTGCAGCAGGGGGTACGTATCCACTCAGGTGACAGTTATAGTTTTGTGCCTGTAACATGCTGGGATGAAGGGCTAACAACTTTGTGCAAATGAGTGACCTTCACTTACTTTGAAGGTCACAGTGGTCAAATATATCTACATAAGTATACAATGCATTGTGTGGTATTGAAGAAAAGGTGAGCATTTTACATTTTTGAATGTATTGATCCAAAGATTTTTGTCACTACTATATACTTTGACTGTGTTGTAGAAGATAACATTATTAGTTGCTACATTGACAACTCTCCTGTCACAGAGATCTAGGTTGTTGTAATTGTGTTACTACGTCAATACCCCCTCTCTAGTAGACAAACACTGACCGAGGTTATATGTGTTTTGTAGGTATAGGTTTTGGAGGACTTTGGAGATTTGCTGGTACATTTGCCAAGGTAAGTCGAACTTTACTGACACTGGGAACAATTTATTTAAAGAACAGATCATTATCATCAGACAGATAACTTTACTGATCAACATTATCATCAGAGAGATAGCTTTACAGATCAACATTATCATCAGACAGATAACTACAGATCAACATTATCATCAGACATATAACTACAGATCAACATTATAGTCAGACAGATAACTTTACAGATCAACATTATCATCAGACAGATAACTACAGATCAACATTATAGTCAGACAGATAACTTTACAGATCAACATTATAGTCAGACAGATAACTTTGCAGATCAACATTATCATCAGACAAATAACTACAGATCAACATTATCATCAGACATATAACTACAGATCAATATTATAGTCAGACATATAACTTTACAGATCAACATTATCATCAGACAGATAACTGTACAGATCAACATTATCATCAGACAGATAACTGTACAGATCAACATTATCATCAGACAGATAACTTTACAGATCAACATTATCATTATACAGATAATTTTACAGATCAACATTATCATCAGACAGATAACTACAGATCAACATTATCATCAGACATATAACTACAGATCAACATTATAGTCAGACATATAACTACAGATCAACATTATAGTCAGACATATAACTGTACAGATCAACATTATCATCAGACAGATAACTTTACAGATCAACATTATCATCAGACAGATAACTTTACAGATCAACATTATCATTATACAGATAATTTTACAGATCAACATTATCATCAGACATATAACTACAGATCAACATTATCATCAGACATATAACTACAGATCAACATTATCATCAGACAGATAACTTTACAGATCAACATTATCATCAGACAGATAACTACAGATCAACATTATCATCAGACAGATAACTTTACAGATCAACATTATCATCAGACAGATAACTTTACTGATCAACATTATCATCAGACGGATAACTTTACAGATCAACATTATCATCAGACAGATAACTTTACAGATGTGCCCAGAGAAACTTTACATATTTGTGTTGTAGTATGCCCAGAGTAACTTGACATTTTTGTGTAGTAGTGTGCCCAGAGTAACTTGACATTTTTGTGTTGTAGTGTGCCCAGAGTAACTTGACATATTTGTGTTGTAGTGTGCCCAGAGTAATGACACTGCTGAACTATTAGTGAACTGTTTGGAGGCAATGATGGTGGAGAATTGTCTTCCTGGTGATGACCTTGACATTCTCAACCCCTACCCTAGCTCCTTAGGGATCTCATCTAATCTCAACCTGTCCAGCTCCATGTCCAGTCTCAGTGTCAGCAGCATGCATTCACCCACAGATAAAGACAATACGGAGAAAAATGGCGCCACGGCTGCCAGTAATCGCATGAGGCACGGCTCTGCTGACAACATACAAACCAGGAACAGAGCAGGAAGCTTCAAACGGAAAGACAGTAAAAAGAAACTGGAACCAATTGATTAAAGGATTTGTGTTATTTATTTTGTATTACAATACCAAAGTTACTGTCTCACTCATATTAGGAGCTTTATGTATGTAAATACCAGTGTGTGGATATTGTTAGACATTGTTGTATATAGCCATAATGTGATTTATGAGATGGACAACTCTATCACTATGGTAATATCATGGTAGACTAGAGATTCTATATTATTCATACTATTTCCTTGTCAAGGGAAGCAATTTTATAAGGATAAGAAATGTTTATGTCTTCAACAGACATCTAGTCAGGAAAACGAGATACAAATTATTGAAATGAGAACAATTCTATATTTTATCTATTAGTGCTATCATGAAGTATGGGACCTGGAAAATTTTCCTCTTCTTCTGCAAATTGAAATTTCATTTATTATTTTTTATTATGTGAGAGATTTAGAATACATTGGAATCCTTGAAGGTGAGGGTAAAAAGCAAGTAATCTGTGTCAAAATGAAGATGTGATTTAAATTTTTCTTAAGTTTTTGAATAGCCTTAAAGATTTTGCCTGATTGAATATTGTCATGGCAACGTGTTAACTAGAAGGCCTTGATTTAATATTGTCATGGCAACATGAAGAACTTGATTGAATATTGTCATGGCAACGTGTTTACTAGAAGGATCTGATTGAATATTGTCATAGTGACATGTTTACTAGATGGACCTGATTGAATATTGTCATGGTGACATGTTTACTAGATGGACCTGATTGAATATTGTCATGGTGACATGTTTACTAGATGGACCTGATTGAATATTGTCATGGTGACATGTTTACTAGATGGACTTGATTGAATATTGTCATGGTGACATGTTTACTAGATGGACCTGATTGAATATTGTCATGGTGACATGTTTACTAGATGGACCTGATTGAATATTGTCATGGTGACATGTTTACTAGATGGACCTGATTGAATATTGTCATGGTGACATGTTTACTAGATGGACCTGATTGAATATTGTCATGGTGACATGTTTACTAGATGGATCTAATTGAATATTGTCATGGTGACATGTTTACTAGATGGATCTGATTGAATATTGTCATGGTGACATGTTTACTAGATGGACCTGATTGAATATTGTCATGGTGACATGTTTACTAGATGGACCTGATTGAATATTGTCATGGTGACATGTTTACTAGATGGACCTGATTGAATATTGTCATGGTGACATGTTTACTAGATGGACCTGATTGAATATTGTCATGGTGACATGTTTACTAGATGGACCTGATTGAATATTGTCATGGTGACATGTTTACTAGATGGACCTGATTGAATATTGTCATGGTGACATGTTTACTAGATGGACCTGATTGAATATTGTCATGGTGACATGTTTACTAGATGGACCTGATTGAATATTGTCATGGTGACATGTTTACTAGATGGACCTGATTGAATATTGTCATGGTGACATGTTTACTAGATGGACCTGATTGAATATTGTCATGGTGACATGTTTACTAGATGGACCTGATTGAATATTGTCATGGTGACATGTTTACTAGATGGACCTGATTGAATATTGTCATGGTGACATGTTTACTAGATGGACCTGATTGAATATTGTCATGGTGACATGTTTACTAGATGGACCTGATTGAATATTGTCATGGTGACATGTTTACTAGATGGACCTGATTGAATATTGTCATGGTGACATGTTTACTAGATGGACCTGATTGAATATTGTCATGGTGACATGTTTACTAGATGGACCTGATTGAATATTGTCATGGTGACATGTTTACTAGATGGACCTGATTGAATATTGTCATGGTGACATGTTTACTAGATGGACCTGATTGAATATTGTCATGGTGACATGTTTACTAGATGGACCTGATTGAATATTGTCATGGTAACATGTTTACTTGATGGACCTGATTGAATATTGTTATGGTGACATGTTTACTAGATGGACCTGATTGAATATTGTCATGGTGACATGTTTACTAGATGGACCTGATTGAATATTGTCATCGTAATGTGTTAACTAGCTCAGAAGGACCATTGAACTAAATCATTATGTATCATTTTTATTTCACAGTTTAAGCTCAGGCCTGGTAACGGCCGCCCTGGTCTGTAGACATTGGTCACTAAGATGGTAGTGCATTTTAACTCTAGAATAAGTTGAGTATTTTTAGCTTATTGGAAGTAGCTCAGTTTTGAGGACAACTATCGCACATGATTTTAAATACCTCATTTGTTACATTTTAAACTCAAGTAATATTTTTTATATTTTTGTTTGTTATTTGTTTTTGTTACGATTATCATAGAAACTTTGATAATCTTAGCTGGCAGTTCTCTCAGGATCTAGATGGCTATGTGGTGTGGCAAAGAATGGAACTAGTTGGCCTGTGATTTAGATAGTGGGAGAATTAAAAAATACTCATTTTCAAAACTTGACAAAAATGGTTATTCGGCTAACTGGTCCAAATTCTTCAAATTATGTAAAAAAAAATCCCATGTGACTTTGGCCATAGAGAGACCACCAACATATAATAAAGCTAACGGTATATGTCTAAGTTGTAACAGTATAACAGGTATAGAGAAATCCTTTTATTGGGGATTAATGAGAACTTCTTTAATAATGAAGATTAATTTGGTTACAATTTGTAAAATGCCAAAATTGAATAATGTCATATGGGATGGGATTTTACTTTTTGTATGCTTCGTTAAGATAATTACTGTATAATTATAGTGATTTTACTTTTCGTACGCTTCGTTAAGATAATTAGTGTATAATTATAGTGATTTTACTTTTTGTATGCTTCGTTAAGATAATTACTGTATAATTATAGTGATTTTACTTTTTGTATGCTTCGTTAAGATAATTACTGTATAATTATAGTGATTTTACTTTTCGTACGCTTCGTTAAGATAATTAGTGTATAATTATAGTGATTTTACTTTTTGTATGCTTCGTTAAGATAATTACTGTATAATTATAGTGATTTTACTTTTCGTATGCTTCGTTAAGATAATTAGTGTATAATTAAGCTTTGTTAAGATGATGTTAATATAATATCATTCACAGTTGTCTGTAATATACTGCTGAATGTATCACAATCTTCTACAACTCGCCATTCAGGATATTCTCTCAGAAACTTTTAAATACCTTTTGTTTAATGATGTTAATATTTATCTTCTTAGGCTTGGTAACAGTAGATACTTTTAATTGTTGATATCACGCATTTTCTTTATTCTGTTAATCATCTGTGTGACAAAGTAACTTACCCCATGTGTTCAGTTTGCCTTTTGCAATCGTTTCTTTTTATCTTGACAAATACTTATTAATTTTGGCCTATTCTAATTTTAGAGTATATTAACTGATCAGGTTTGCCCAACTCTCAAATTAAAAGCTGAAGTTTGCAGGGAATGGATTAAATATCATCTTTTAGGTGTATAGATTTTCTGCCCTTCATCGTTTATACCCATTAGATTTCAACTCGGATAGTTCGAACTCCCGTTTTTTCCCTGAAGCTTTATTTCAGACAATTTGAACTGGTCCATCAATATTTATCTTATTCAAACTAATCAAAGTTTACCATACTAAATATTCATAAAATATATCAAGTAAAAAATTGTTCAAATAAATTGTTGTGTCATTGCATATAAAATTCATGAAATATTTCAATTTATTTCTTATTGATTCCATACTGTTCTAATCTCACCATTGTAACGTATGTAAATAGTCTGGTAATTTGTTATATCATCCTAGGATATCAGTCTAGTCACTTAAAACCAAAGAATATTCACACATGTTGATGACTTGACTCAGTCATATATAATTTGAGTGTGTGGATTGAGTGAAGGTATTCTCATATTGTACGTGGTAGCGATACAGTGTATCTACAGTGATGTCCTTTGTTTTCATATTTATGTGGACATCAGTATTACAGAAGTACATACAGTATTGTATCATCATTGTATGATATCCTACATTGTACCATATCTTTGTAAATGTGTTTGATTGGAATGATTTGGAATGTAGATAAAATTCGATTATGTAATTCCAGATATCCTAAAACTTAAAACGAGGCAAACAATAAATAGGTCACATGATCTGAAGTGTATGGAAAATTAGGTCAAATGATCCTAGATGTGGAAATCTTTATGTCGCATGATCTAAGGTAAATAAAAAGTAGGTTACTTGATCTGAACAAAAACTCGGGGAGGTAATCTGTGTCCTGAAGTGTACAGAACTGACCCCAGTAACTAGGTCATTATTCTACACAAGTTTATTTATAGATCTGTCTTATTTCTCTCACTATTATGTTACAATATAGGATCTGAGGTACACAAAATCTGCTAGTGACTCACACGATGTAGATATTACTACTAGTGACTCACACGATGTAGATATTACTACTAGTGACTCACACGATGTAGATATTACTACAAGTGACTCACACGATGTAGACATTACTACTAGTGACTCACACGATGTAGATATTACTACAAGTGACTCACACGATGTAGATATTACTACTAGTAACTCACACGATGTAGATATTACTACAAGTGACTCACACGATGTAGATATTACTACTAGTGACTCACACGATGTAGATATTACTAGTGACTCACACGATGTAGATATTACTACTAGTGACTCACACGATGTAGATATTACTACTAGTGACTCACACGATACTACTAGTGACTCGCACGATGTAGATATTACTACTAGTGACTCACACGATGTAGATATTACTACTTGTGTAGGGATGACCATTTATCATTGTAATACCTCTTGTTATTTAGACAGTATGGAATGTCATTGAAAATAAGCTGAGATCCTATGATCTCAGCATTTATTGGCTTGTGTTTTAAAACATGTAGATGTTATTGTAAATCGCATATATATCATCATTAAAACAGACAACGACTCGCCAGTGTTACTGACGAGACTCATCACAAGACTCACCAGTATCACTGACAGGACTCACCAGTGTTACTGACGAGACACTGCAGAGACACGGCAGTGGTACTGATGACAGCACACCAATTTTACTGACGACGACACACACCAGCTTTACTGACAACGGCATGCCAATATTACTGACGACGGCACGCCAGTTTTTGCTGACGACGTCACACCAGCTTTGCTGACGACGGCACGCCAGTTTTACGGACGACAGCACACCAATTTTACTGACAACGGCACGCCAGTTTTACTGATGACGGCACGCCAGTTTTTGCTGACGACGACGCACACCAGCTTTACTGACGACGGCACGCCAGTTTTACTGACGACGGCACGCCGGTTTTACTGACGACGACGCACACCAGCTTTACTGACGACCGCACGCCAGTTTTACTGACGACGACACACACCAGCTTTACTGACGACGGCACACCAATTTTACTGACGACGACACACACCAGCTTTACTGACGACGGCACGCCAGTTTTACTGACGACAGCACACCAATTTTACTGACGACGACACACACCAGCTTTACTGACGACGGCACGCCAGTTTTACTGACGACAATACACCAATTTTACTGACGACGACACACACTAGCTTTACTCACGAGACTTGCCAGTGTTACTGACGATAATATACCAATATTTCTGAAGACGACACACACCAACTTTACTGATGAGACTTGCCAGTGTTACTGACGACAATACACCAATATTACTGACGACGACACACCAGTGTTACTGATGAGACTTGCCAGTGTTACTGACGACAATACACCAATATTACTGACGACGACACACACCAGCTTTACTGATGAGACTTACCAGTGTTACTGACGACAATACACCAACATTACTGACGACGACATGCCAGTGTTACTGACGACAGCACGCCAATATTACTGACGACGGCACGCCAGTTTTGCTGATGACAGCACGCCAATATTACTGGCGATGACAAACACCAGCTTTACTGTCAAGACTTGCCAGTGTTGCTGACGACAATATACCAAAATTACTGACGACGACACACACCAGCTTTACTGATGAGACTTGCCAGTGTTAGTGACGACGACATGCCAATTTTAAGGATTACAACATGTTAATTTGTATGTTATATCTCTGAGGATGCTGTCTCGCTTATTTCAATGATGTCCAATTTGTACCCTTAACTATTGATAGGAATAATTGCATATTATGGTGACACCGTAGATTTGTGAGGACATCTGCTGCATGTTATGGTGACATCATAGATTTGTGAGGACATCTGCTGCATGTTATGGTGACATCATAGATTTGTGAGGATATCTGCTGCATGTTATAATGACATCAAAGATGTTTAAATTTTTCTCCATATCAGGTATTGGAATCATTTCTATGAATTCACTGTCTGAGTAGATTATGTGAACTTTATCAGAAGTTATTGTAGATATAATAGCCAGATAACAGAGCATTGTACAGTTGTTTATTTGTGGATATTGTAAATATTTGTTTGTATATAATGTTTGGTGTTGCTGCCACTGTTTTGTATTGTGTAGTTTGTGTAAATAGTATGAACAAATATGTATATATATACAGATGGCTGTAATCATTGTTGTAAATGATTTCCTTCGTGTAAATATCCTGAATTATTACTGTATATATTGTCTTTGATGTATTCAGCTTACACAACTGTATATACATAGACATGTACATTGTTGTGATGTTTGATGTATTAAATTAGCTTATGTATATATTGTGACATTTGTATAGAGATACCCAACAGATGTATATAGATCCTTCCGAGTAAATGTCATTGGAGGCTCCTATATATAGATCCTTCTGAGTAAATATTGTTATTGCCTCCTATATATAGAGCCTACTGAGTAAATGTCGTTGGTGGCTCCTATATATAGAGCCTACTGAGTAAGTGTCGTTTGTGGCTCCTATATTTAAAGAGACTAATGAGTAAATGCCGTTGATGGCTCCTATATATAGAGCCTACTGAGTAAATGTCGTTGGTGGCTCCTATATATAGAGCCTACTGAGTAAATGTCGTTGGTGGCTCCTATATATAGAGCCTACTGAGTAAATGTCGTTGGTGGCTCCTATATATAGAGCCTACTGAGTAAGTGTCGTTTGTGGCTCCTATATTTAAAGAGACTAATGAGTAAATGCCGTTGATGGCTCCTATATATAGAGCCTACTGAGTAAGTGTCGTTGGTGGCTCCTATATATAGATCCTACTGAGTGAATGTCCTTGGTGGCTCCTTTATATAGAGCCTACTGAGTAAATTCTTTTATGGTTCCTATATATAGAGCCCACTGAGTAAATGTCGTTCGTGACTTCTATATATAGAGCCTACAGAGTAAATGTCGTTCGTGACTTCTATATATAGAGCCCACTGAGTAAATGTTGTTCGTGACTTCTATATATAGAGCCTACTGAGTAAATGTCGTTGGTGGCTCCTATATATATAGACTGAGTAAATGTCGTTGGTGGCTCCTATATATAGATCCTACTGAGTAAATGTTGTTGGTGGCTCCTATATATATAGATCCTACTGAGTGAATGTCGTTGGTGGCTCATATATATAGATCCTACTGAGTGAATGTCGTTGTTGGCTCCTATATATAGTGACTAATGAGTGAATGTCGTTGGTGGCTCATATATATAGAGCCTACTGAGTAAATGTAGTTGGTGGCTCCTATATATAGATCCTACTGAGTGAATGTCGTTGGTGGCTCATATATATAGATCCTACTGAGTGAATGTCGTTGGTGGCTCCTATATATAGAGCCTACAGAGTAAATGTCGTTGGTGGCTCTTATACATAGAGCCTACAGAGTAAATGTTGTTGGTGGCTCCTATATATAGAGCCTACAGAGTAAATGTCGTTGGTGGCTCCTATATATAGAGCCTACTGAGTGAATGGCGTTGGTGGCTCCTATATATAGAGCCTACTGAGTAAATGTCGTTGGTGGCTCCTATATATAGATCCTACTGAGTGAATGGCGTTGGTGGCTCCTATATATAGAGCCTACTGAGTAAATGTCGTTGGTGGCTCCTATATATAGAGCCTACAGAGTAAATGTCGTTGGTGGCTCCTATATATAGAGCCTACAGAGTAAATGTCGTTGGTGGCTCCTATATATAGAGCCTACAGAGTAAATGTCGTTGGTGGCTCCTATATATAGAGCCTACAGAGTAAATGTCGTTGGTGGCTCCTATATATAGAGCCTACAGAGTAAATGTCGTTGGTGGCTCCTATATATAGAGCCTACTGAGTAAATGTCGTTGGTGGCTCCTATATATAGAGCCTACTGAGTAAATGTCGTTGGTGGCTCCTATATATAGAGCCTACTGAGTAAATGTCGTTGGTGGCTCCTATATATAGAGCCTACAGAGTAAATGTCGTTGGTGGCTCCTATATATAGAGCCTACAGAGTAAATGTCGTTGGTGGCTCCTATATATAGAGCCTACTGAGTAAATGTCGTTGGTGGCTCCTATATATAGAGCCTACTGAGTAAATGTCGTTGGTGGCTCCTATATATAGAGCCTACTGAGTAAATGTCGTTGGTGGCTCCTATATATAGAGCCTACTGAGTAAATGTCGTTGGTGGCTCCTATATATAGAGCCTACTGAGTAAATGTCGTTGGTGGCTCCTATATATAGAGCCTACTGAGTAAATGTCGTTGGTGGCTCCTATATATAGAGCCTACTGAGTAAATGTCGTTGGTGGCTCCTATATATAGAGCCTACTGAGTAAATGTCGTTGGTGGCTCCTATATATAGAGCCTACTGAGTAAATGTCGTTGGTGGCTCCTATATATAGAGCCTACTGAGTAAATGTCGTTGGTGGCTCCTATATATATAGAGCCTACTGAGTAAATGTCGTTGGTGGCTCCTATATATAGAGCCTACTGAGTGAATGTCGTTGGTGGCTCCTATATATATAGAGACTACTGAGTAAATGTCGTTGGTGGCTCCTATATATAGATCCTACTGAGTAAATGTCGTTGGTGGCTCCTATATATAGATCCTACTGAGTAAATGTCGTTGGTGGCTCCTATGTTACAGTACTGTTTAATGATGTTAGCCACACTCTAAGTGGATGTTTAGCAGTAAGTCATGCTGAAAGTGGTAGATTGTTATTTTTTCGCTGAATGTCTGTTTCTGATATTTATCTATAGATCTGTGACGTTTGATGTCATTGAAATGAAAATGTTATTATTAAAATTGCTCATATTGATATATAGTTTCACTTGTACACAGTACCTATTGAAATGTTATACCGTTAAGTGTATGTATGTCTACTGTGGCTCTGAAGTCTGTGTTGTAAATCATCACATACCATATATAGCTACCGTTGTCTGGTATACATTGGGATGTGTTGTAAATCATCACATACCATATATAGCTACCATTATCTGATATACATTGGGATGTGTTGTAAATCATCACATACCATATATAGCTACCATTATCTGGTATACATTGGAATGTGTTGTAAATCATCACATACCATATATAGCTACCATTGTCTGGTATACATTGGGATGTGTTGTAAATCATCACATACCATATATAGCTACCATTGTCTGGTATACATTAAGATGGAGTCGGGAAGGAGAGTGATGCAGCCGTACAGGGGCAGGGTAGCATAGTCATACAGTAGACAGTGGGACTTGTGAGGGTGGTGTAATCATACAGGGGACGGAGTGGGACTCATGAGGGTAGCGTAGTCATACAGGATTCAGTGGGACTTGTGAGGGTGGTGTAGTCATACAGGAGACAGTGGGACTTGTGAGGATGGTGTTGTCATACAGGAGATGGAATGGGACTTGTGAGGGTGATGTAGTCATACAGGATTCAGTGGGACTTGTTAGGGTGGTGTAGTCATACAGGAGACAGTGGGACTTGTGAGGGTGGTGTAGTCATACAGGAGACAGTGGGACTTGTGAGGGTGGTGTAGTCATACAGGAGATGGAGTGGGACTTGTGAGGGTGGTGTAGGCATACAGGATTCAGTGGGACTTGTTAGGGTGGTGTAGTCATACAGGAGACAGCGGGACTTGTGAGGGTGGTGTTGTCAAACAGGAATCAGTGGGACTTGTGAGGGTGGTGTAGTCATACAGGAGACAGTGGAACTTGTGAGGGTGGTGTAGTCATACAGGATTCAGTGGGACTTGTGAGGGTGGTGTAGGCATACAGGATTCAATGGGACTTGTTATGGTGGTGTAGTCATACAGGAGACAGTGGGACTTGTGAGGGTGGTGTAGTCATACAGAAGATGGAGTGGGACTTGTGAGGGTGGTGTAGGCATACAGGATTCAGTGGGACTTGTTAGGGTGGTGTAGTCATACAGGAGACAGTGGGACTTGTGAGGGTGGTGTAGTCATACAGGAGACAGTGGGACTTGTAAGGGTGGTGTAGTCAAACAGGAATCAGTGGGACTTGTGAGGGTGGTGTAATCATACAGGAGACAGTGGGACTTGAGAGGGTGGTGTAGGCATACAGGATTCAGTGGGACTTGTTAGGGTGGTGTAGGCATACAGGATTCAGTGGGACTTGAGAGGGTGGTGTAGTCATACAGGGGATAGTGGGACTTGTGAGGGTGGCGTAGGCATGATCACACAGGAAGACTTGGAAATTTATGAGAACATGTAACACATATTTAATTTATTTACTTTGTTTTAAACAATAATTGATATTGCTTGCAGTATTATCTTTGAGTTTTTGGCATGTATAGCCTTGTCATTGTATAGTGCTAAGCATGCCCTGTGTCTATATTTAGGATGAATGTGAAGTAGAATGTGGGCCCCTAAATACATATACCCATTATCAACACTAGCCATCCATCTCAGTACATGTGTCCTTGACCTTGCCCATGTCATTGTCTGTACTGTGAAGTATTTGTGTCAGTAAGTGTGAGAGATATAAAAAAAATGTGAAATTATTTATTTTTCATATTGGTTACATGAAACATTGTTTATGCGTTAGATGTTATTGTCATTTGACTTTATTAAATTGCCAGCTGATGAAACAAATTTGGATGTCTCCTTGTTATTTATCTTAAATATGCATCACACTGATTAAGGTGTGGCATTGTCTACATGGAAACAATATAATTTACCTCAAAAGAGTTTTTGGCGATATTGAATCTGATCCATCAATCTGTCTGAATTAACAGGAATAATGAATTGTCCGAATTACCAGAGATAATGAATGTCTGGATTACCAGGGAAAATAAATTGTCTGGATTACCAGGGAAAATGAATGTCTGAATTACCAGGGAAAATGAATGTCTGAATTAACAGGAATAATGAATTGTCCGAATTACCAGAGATAATGAATGTCTGGATTACCAGGGAAAATAAATTGTCTGGATTACCAGGGAAAATGAATGTCTGAATTACCAGGGAAAATGAAATGTCTGAATTACCAGGGGATATGAATGTCTGAATTACCAGGGGAAATTAATGTCTGGATTACCAGGGATAATGAATTGTCTGAATTACCAGGGAAAATGAATATCTGAATTACCAGAGAAAATGAATGTCTGGATTACCAGGGATAATGAATTGTCTGAATTACCAGGGGAAATGAATGTCTGAATTACCAGGGAAAATGAATGTCTGGATTACCAGGGAAAATGAATGTCTGAATTACCAGGGAAAATGAATGTCTGGATTACCAGGATAAATGAATCGTCTGAATTTACCAGGGAAGATAAATGTCTGAATTACCAGGGAAAATGAATGTCTGATTTACCAGGGAAGCTAAATGTCTGAATTACCAGGGAAAATGAATGTCTGAATTACCAAGGAAAACGAATGTCTGGATTACTAGGGAAAATTAATTGTTTGGATTACCAGGGAAAATGAATGTCTGAATTACCAGGGAAAATGAATGTCTGGATTATCAGGGATAATGAATTGTCTGAATTACCAGGGAAAATGAATGTCTGAATTACCAGGGAAAATGAATGTCTGGATTACCAGGGATAATGAATGTCTGAATTACCAGGGAAAATGAATGTCTGAATTACCAGGGGAAATGAATGTCTGAATTACCAGGGAAAATGAATGTCTGAATTACCAGGGAAAATGAATGTCAGGATTACCAGGGATAATGAATCGTCTGAATTACCAGGGAAGATAAATGTCTGAATTACCAGGGAAAATGAATGTCTGATTTACCAGGGAAGCTAAATGTCTGAATTACCAGGGGAAATGAATGTCTGAATTACCAAGAAAAACGAATGTCTGGATTACCATGGAAAATTTATTGTCTGGATTACCAGGGAAAATGAATTGTCTGAATTACCAGGGAAAATGAATGTCTGAATTACCAGGGGAAATGAATGTCTGAATTACCAGGGAAAATGAATGTCTGGATTACCAGGGATAATGAATCGTCTGAATTACCAGGGGAAATGAATGTCTGATTTACTAGGGAAAATGAATGTCTGGATTACCAGGGATAATGGATTGTCTGAATTACCAGGGAAAATTAATTGTCTGAATTACCAGAGAAAACGAATGTCTGAATTACCAGGGAAATTGAATGTCTGAATTACCAGGGAAAATGAATTGTTCGAATTACCAGAGATAATGAATTGTCTGAATTACCAAGGAAAATGAATTGTCTGAATTACCAGAGATAATGAATTGTCTGAATTACCAGAGATATTGAATGTCTGAGAATTACCAGGGAGAATGAATTGTCTGAATTACCAGAGATATTGAATGTCTGAGAATTACCAGGGAAAATGAATTGTCTGAATTACCAGAGATAATGAATTGTCTGAATTACCAGAGATATTGAATGTCTGAGAATTACCAGGGAGAATAAATTGTCTGAAATACCAGAGATATTGAGTTGTCTGAATTACCAGAGATATTGGGTTGTCTAAATTACCAGAGATATTGAATGTCTGAGAATTACCAGAGATATTGAATGTCTGAGAATTACCAGAGATATTGAGTTGCCTGAATTACCAGAGATATCGAATGTCTGAGAATTACCAGAGATATTGAATGTCTGAGAATTACCAGAGATATTGAATGTCTGAGAATTACCAGGGAGAATGAATTGTCTGAATTACCGGAGATATTGAATGTCTTAGAATTACCAGGGAGAATGAGTTGTCTGAATTACCAGAGATATTGAATGTCTGAGAATTACCAGGGAGAATGAATTGTCTGAATTACCAGCTGCAGAGATATTGAATGTCTGAGAATTACCAGGGAGAATGAATTGTCTGAATTACCAGAGATAATGAATTTTCTGAATTACCAGAGATATTGAGTTGCCTCCGTTTTTCAATCCGAGTTGCTGGAGATATTGAATAGCTTTACAATCCTTACCTTGCTAACACAGACACTTAGCCGGATATCGTAATACAGCTGATTGTGACATAAACAAACAACACATTTGAAACTATAATAAAATTTATTTTGTAAGCTTTGAAATGTAAAAAATATAATTGTAATTTTTCCAAACTTTGGTAATTGTAACGACTGTAGATTTATTACTTGTATATCACACAAGACAGTAATTATTCTCGCAATAATTTATACAATAAAGACAAAACCACATATAATTTATACAATAAAGACAAAATCACACATAATTTACACAATAAAGACAAAACCACACATAATTTATACAATAAAGACAAAACCACACATAATTTACACAATAAAGACAAAACCACACATAATTTACACAATAAAGACAAAATCACACATAATTTACACGATAAAGACAAAACCATACATAATTTACACAATAAAGACAAAATCACATATAATTTACACAATAATGACAAAATCACACATAATATACACAATAAAGACAAAACCACACATAATTTACACAATAAAGAAAAACACACACATAATTTACTCAAAAGTTAAAACGTATCCACCACAACTTGTTCAACTTTCCCTTTACTCTCCTGTCCTAAATATCAGAAACAGAATAAACAATATGCTTATCATTTGTTTCTAAAATGCCGGAAAATGGATATATTCTGGAAATAAGTTAAATCTTTAAAGTACATTCACTGCACAAATAAAAAATATGTATTATTGGGATTAAAACATAGAAGAAGAAATGAAAATGCGTTTTAATACTAGATTGGTACTCCCCAATGTTAGAAGTATAGCACAACGAGACACTTTTGAAACATTAGTTACGCCGACAGTCGTCGGCAAAATAACGTCCGATAAAAACCCGGCTGACCATCCACCCAAGTCGACATTATACAAATATTGACTTTTTGTAGGTTAATACGAGGAATTGTTTAACCTGAGAAAGGTGATATTCCCCTTTATATCACCTTTCTCAGATTTAACAATTCCTCGTATTAACCTACAGAAAGTCAATAATTGTTTTGTTAGATGAAACGAAAACAAGTTACAATGATATATACAAAATTTGCCACTTGGAACAATTTTGAAGCAAGGACAGCGCAATGACTAATTAAACAAAATTTTAAAAAAAAAAATCTTCATCCATGTATCCTCAGTACAGTACTTCTGCTGTAATTCTTCACAATATAACTTTCGAACATTTTTCTACATTTAAAATGTGTTAAAATATCTTTCCTAATCCTACCTGACTGTTGTCTGCCATGTTGGATTTGGCTATTGCCCGATGATCGGCAATACTCTATTTTGATTGGTCAAAAATGTGTAAGTGACAAGGAATTCCATGTGTCTATTTATAGCCAGGTTACCGGATTTGCAATGTCACAGGTTGACATTGCATTTTGTCACGACCTGATCGAGCGGTCTAGACCAATCAGAAAACGTCAAAACTCACAGTCATATAAGAAAACGTCCGATAAAACCCGGCTGACCATCCTCCCAATTCAATGCAAGTCGACATAACGTCCGATAAAAACCCGGCTGACCATCCACCCAGGTCGACTCTCATGTTATGGGTGTAAGAGATTGGTAACACCCTTCATTGTCATTACGGCAGAGGGATCTCTGGTTGGCATTTTCCCTTGGCTAACTACTTTTAAGTGTATTTTAAATAGATAAGTTAAAACATACCAGGTTTTCAAGTATGTTTAATTTTAAACGTTTTAATTTTTGAAAGCATTAAAATAAACAATGTCATATGTTCTTGTTTAGCAAATCAGACATTCAAAACTGCATTTTCGTTTATGAATATCACCAGTGGAACTTTTTTCTTCGACGTTTTGTACACACTCTATCAGAAACTAACTAAGTTTTTTATGACTTACTTACAAACGTTATCCTGCTAAGTGTGACTGTCAAGGAGTACATGGGTACGTCTGACCATCGTGAAAACAGCGAGAGTTGTCAATCTCTCTTATACATGTCTCTGGTTGAAAGAAGGAAAACTTCAATTAATTGTTCGACACTTCATAAAATTGTCTAACTATAAATATCGTTCATCACAAAAATATTTTACACAAAAAAACATGAATTATCAGCAAAAATTATACCCATGATGAGATGACACGGAATGTAAAGGCGACACTTGGTGTCATTGGAATGAAGGGAAGCACGACAACATTTATCTATCTACAACAGAAGTGTATAAAAAAGGTTCCCTTACTTTGATTTATGTTCATACATTTTTAATATGTATTGAAAGAATAAACAAGAAGACAAGACAAAACCTGTGATACACCATATATAGATACCTTGACCTATTGTTTCAGCAACATACAATGAAGTTAACAATAACCTTTACCGTGTTTTCATTTATAATGCATAGATATTGTTGTGCCATGGAAGCCCATTCTAACGACCTAGTTAACCCGACGTTAGGAATGATAGACCTCTACAAATGGAAGGCCGTACACTCCAAAAGACATATTTTTTGCCATTTTCGATAATCCCTCTGTTTCGATGTGATGATCAAATATTTCTTCCGGAAATACAAGACCTTTTCTATGACATTCGGCTTTGATCAGTAGAGTACATCCTCCCACCCCATCCAGCGGTACTACCCGACCTTCCGCCCGGAGGTCAGATAAGTACAGCCGGAGTGTGGCGCTGTACCCTTCCACCACAAGTTCGTAAGGTTTCAGACTCTTTTGGTTCCTAATTGAATCCTCTGTTTCCCGCCAAGTGTTCTTGTCATAGACGCGGTCTACGCCGCCGGAAGAGAAGAGACAGAGGGGCGTTACCACGTCCTTGTCGGCGTGTAACAACTGTTCGATAAGGTCTGGAGGCATACTACCGACGTCACTGTCAATCCACAACACGTAGTCTTCGTCTTGTAGGCCTCCTCGTAGGAGAAGGTTTCGCGCCTGCGCAAGATGTTTTCTGCGTTTATATTGAACCGATATATGATGTATATCGCTCCAGCCGCCACCTATTTGTCCCGTGATGTTAAAATGGAGAACATCTGTTCTCCGGAATCCAAAATCCTTTAAGTCTTTAGCGACTTCGTGAGCCATCGTGAGTGTGCCATCATGGCTACCATCCTCACCAAACACAACAGAAATAAGGTGGTGAGGGTACTCCAGGTGGTTGATTTCACGCACGTAGTTAATCAAACTCTTCTTGCTGTTGTGAATGGGCGTCAGAATCACTACAGTTTGGATGTATTTTCTCGGTTTCAATGTTAAGTGTTTTTCCATGATGGTTTTGTTCAACCTGTACACCCTATCTGTTGTAGAAACACGAGGCACGGGGATAATGAAGTTGAGTGTATCGGTATATTTATGTTTAGACATATTGATATCGTCAGCCGATGGAGCCTGGTGCTGTGCCGATATATTGTCGCCCTCCAGAGCTCGTACTACCATCTCTCTGACGTCTCCCATCGTATCATACACCGAGCCTTTCACGGGTTCCCATTTTAGCGAGTTATACACCCCAGATTCGCTGACGTCACTGAAAGTTTTCTCGCGGGAATAGTAACCGTCCACAGCGTTGCTGAGCCAGCGCGACCGACTATTGGTCAGGAAGAGCATCAGAAGTCCGAGCATGTTTACAGTCATAATGGCCGTGACCACGGTCAGTTTAGATCGCCGTACACTCATTGTTAGTGTGTGTCCTATCGTTCGTCACGTCACGTGATCATTAAATGCTGGACTGGCTGCATGATAACATCCTGTAGGCTTAGTACAGTATGCCTAGATCTGTGTTGTATGTCTGTCAAACGGCTATCGGGCATAGCCTTCCCTCAGACCTGTAACACACAACAGATCTGTGTTGTTTGTCTGTCAAACGGCTATCGGGCATAGCCTTCCCTCAGACCTGTAACACACAACAGATCTCTGTCGTTTGTCTGTCAAACGGCTATCGGGCATAGCCTTCCCTCAGACCTGTAACACACAAACAACATATATAGGTAAATGTAGAGTCTGAACGTAACCTTCAGCACTCCTGCAAATAGCTGGTCACCAAAAACACAAACAAACGTCAAACTAAACAACATTTTTTGACATAAAAACACTCAAGCAACAAACAAACAACCAAACATTGTTTATAGTGGTAGATATCATTAGATACCATATACTGTATAACTTGTCTAAACCGGATATGATCGGGACCAGTCTATTTGTTCGGTTTATACAGGTGTCCGGTTTATAGAGGATATAACCTTATCACAATATGTTCACATGGAAATCATCAGAAGAATTTTGTTTATTACAGCACAAACATTTATTCTCACATATGTACATGGTAGAACACAGAATTCCATTCTGCCTTTACTTGGTTTCTGAGGTGTACATGTATGATCCATTTCTCTCGATGTGCTACATTCAAATGAACTCTCAGAAGTTATTTGTATGTTTTATTATTAGAATTGACCGTAAAAAGTATTCACAAATACAATATACATGTAACAAAACCGTCGAATGAAGGTGGTCACTATCTAGCCCTTAGTATACCCGTACAGGTAAATCCCCTTAGTCACCTCATGATCAGTCCCATGTTGTGAAAACATTGTTGACGGTTTGCCAAAGTTAATTTTACGTTAAGGTATAATAACATTTCCTAGACAGTTCCAGTTTTCAGAGTATACAGGTTCCGGATTATGCAGGTTTTGGGTACTATGGTTTATTAAGAAATTTGCCGGGACCAAACGAATTAATCGGTATAGACAAGTTTCCGGTTTATACAGGGTTCGGTTTAGACAAGTTATACTGTACATGTATAAAATGACCTAAAATAGGCCACATGTCATCCGATATGGGTCTATTAAAGACAACGCTAACATTATGAGTGTTTGTACACAAGCATTATACATATCATGAATATGTAAATCAATTTGTAAAAATTAAAGTGAAGAATTAGAAAGTATCCTCATATTGTTAAAATACGATATTGTTGGAAAGGGGACCACACGTTTGTCTTCTCAAGTTTAGAATATGGTGTTCCAAACAAATCTACTTTATCTTCTCAAGTTTAGAATATGGTGTTCCAAACAAAGCTACTTTTTTATCTCCAGTTGTGATTGTTGTTCTTTACAGTTATAAACAGAAGACAGAATCAAGTTCAGAATATGGTGTTCCAAACAAATCTACTTTGTCTTCTCAAGTTTACAATATGGTGTTCCAAACAAATCTACTTTGTCTTCTCAAGTTTATAATATGGTGTTCCAAACAAATCTACTTTGTCTTCTCAAGTTTAGAATATGGTGTTCCAAAGAAAGCTACTTTTTTATCTCCAGTTGTGATTGTTGTTCTTTACAGTTATAAACAGAAGACAGAATCAAGTTGTTTTACGATTGGATGTGGCAGATGGAATAATACACCGAGAGAACAAAGAATATGTAGCATATCGTATGTAACTTCAATGATAAACATTATTTATTAACTGTGCTGGCGATCAATTATTATCTAATAGAAAGAATTTTATATCTAGATACTATTATGAAAGACCAAATTTTTTTTATATTTGATACTCTTATGTACAAAATTTATTATCGTTATACAAGATATCGGTTAATCAATATACCAGTATATCCTATATATATTATTGTAGATGTGTAATATGTACTGCTATGTTATTGTTGGTGCTGTTTACATGTTTATCAGATGGCCCGTCCAGCCATGCCATATGGACATGTCATGAATATATCGTAAGACACATGTGTAATAACACTATTGTGTAAATGTATCAAACTTGTTAAATGATCTGATATGCTACTCGCCTAAAGGCTCGTGGCATATCAAATTATTGAACTCGTTTGATAAATTGCATATTATATAGTCACTCATGTAAGATCCTCTACATACACTGTATGTCCCGCATCATTATAGAGGTCATGCTAAACATAAAATAATTGGACAGATAAATCAATAAATAATTTAGGATATATGGTTAGAACAGCAAAGTTCGTCACCGTCAAAATCTGAGGTCATAGAAAATTGTGTCAGTTATTACACAGTGCACATTTGTACAAGTAGACAACCGAATCAATGTATAGATATGATACAGTACATGTACCTGTCGACTGTAACAAAAATCCCTCAAGCTTGATGTGTCTGAAGCTAGATCCGTCCTACGGATATTTTACCAATCACTGCCAATGTATCAACCTAACGTTGTTAATTGAAGGTTATCTTATTATGTCGTTGGTTTTGATGGACCTTTAAGTTTAGTGACATGAGCATGTAGGTCGGCAAACAGTTCTATATACCATAAAACACTTATCTACCTAATTTCATTTCGAGATGACACGCTGATCACCTGCTACAAATACACGTCATGATCAGTGTACAGGTGTACCGATTGCTGTACAATGTATATATACGACTCGACGCTATATATATAGACACAAATATGTGACACTTATTATATCACAATAAAATGTTACTTACCCGAGAGAGGAATCCACAACAATAGCCAGTAACGATGTCCTCTCTTTACCTCTCCATACCTGTATGTGTAATTCTGTAATCAACACAGGTAGGTCAAAGGTCGTACAGGTAAAACGGAAGAAACCACAAACCGGTATCTAGTTCCATTCAACCCCGATTATTTTTGCCCGCAGTACCAGTTGGCTGTCCTTACGGTCCTTGTGGATTGCTTCCTCGACAGCTTATAATTATTTCTCTCCCTTTACTTATATAATGTTAGGAATAAGCACACGTACGATATAAAATACAGTAGTGTCTATATTCCTTTAAACTTCCAAATATACCTAAGTCTCGATGGGGATATATAGCTGAATCAAATGGTTACGGTCTGTTTTGAGACTACCATGTATTGTACACTTGTCCCAAAGTTGGATCAACCCCTGACCATCACGAGTACTCAAGCGAAGAAATATTGTACCTCTATCCAGGGACCCCGAACCCCTAGGCCTCTTCACATCTGGCATTTCCGTGATAAAATTATCGTATTAATTAGTAAAGAAGATTAATGACTCGGGTGATAATTTTATAATCAATTATTCGTACTCAACACGCATGCACGATTTCAATAACATAAGTATTATATGTATTATTATATTGATTAATAACTATACCTAATTATCCTAATTACAATAATTGTATGTCCCTGGAGGGATCGGCCTTACAACAAACAACCAACAATCACTTATATTACGGACCATACTAATACAGGCCTAACACACAATGTATAGGGTATGGGAACCGTGTCGTCTGAACAGGATACAATATATAATTGTAAACTATACATTGTATAGGGTATGGGAAACGTGTCGTCTGAACAGGATACAATACATAATAGTAAACTATACATTGTATAGGGTATGGGAAACGTGTCGACTGAACAGGATACAATATATAATAGTAAACTATACATTGTATAGGGTATGGGAAACGTGTCGTCTGAACAGGATACAATATATAATAGTAAACTATACATTGTATAGGGTATGGGAAACGTGTCGTCTGAACAGGATACAATATATAATAGTAAACTATACAATGTATAGGGTATGGGAAACGTGTCGTCTGAACAGGATACAATATATAATAGTAAACTATACATTGTATAGGGTATAGGAAACGTGTCGTCTGAACAGGATACAATATATATTTAATATTATACAGTGTATAAGTGCATCCGAGCCTGACTTTGTCTACACTTTGAGACAGAAGTGCAACTGAGTCTAATTTTGTCTACACTTTGAGACAGAAGTGTAACAGAGTCTGACTTTGTCTACACTTGAGACAGAAGTGTAACCGAGGCTGACTTTGTCTGACTTTGAGACAGAAGTGTAACCGAGGCTGACTTTGTCTACACTTTGAGACATAAGTGCATCTGAGCCTGACTTTGTCTATAGTTTGAGATATAAGTGTAACTGAGTCTGACTTTGTCTACACTTTGAGACATAAGTTTAACTGAGTCTGACTTTGTCTACACTTTGAGACAGAAGTGTAACAGAGACTGACTTTGTCTACACTTTGAGACATAAGTGCATCCGAGCCTGACTTTGTCTACACTTGAAGACAGAAGTGTAATTGAGTCTGACTTTGTCTACACTTTGAGACAGAAGTGTAACTGAGTCTGATTTGTCTACACTTTGAGACTGAAGTGTAACCAAGGCTGACTTTGTCTACACTTTGACACAGAAGTGTAACTGAGCCTGACGTTGTCTACACTTTGAGACAGAAGCGTAACTGAGTCTGACTTTGTCTACACTTTGAGACAGAAGTGTAACTGAGTCTGACTTTGTCTACACTTTGAGACAGAAGTGTAACTGAGGCTGACTTTGTCTGACTTTGAGACAGAAGTGTAACCGAGGCTGACTTTGTCTACACTTTGAGACATAAGTGCATCTGAGACTGACTTTGTCTATAGTTTGAGACATAAGTGTAACTGAGTCTGACTTTGTCTACACTTTGAGACATAAGTTTAACTGAGTCTGACTTTGTCCACACTTTGAGACAGGATTGTAACTGAGCCTGACGTTGTCTACACTTTGAGACAGAAATGTAACTGAGTCTGACTTTGTCCACACTTTGATCCAGAAGTGTAACCGAGGCTGACTTTGTCTACACTTTGAGACAGAAGTGTAACCGAGGCTGACTTTGTCTGACTTTGAGACAGAAGTGTAACCGAGGCTGACTTTGTCTGACTTTGAGACAGAAGTGTAACCGAGGCTGACTTTGTCTACACTTTGAGACATAAGTGCATCTGAGCCTGACGTTGTCTACACTTTGAGACAGAAGTGTAACCGAGGCTGACTTTATCTATAATTTGAGACAGAAGTGTAACTGAGTCTGACTTTGTCTACAATTTGAGACAGAAGTGTAACTGAGTCTGACTTTGTCTACATTTTGAGACATAAGTGCATCCGAGCCTGATTTTGTCTACACTTTGAGACAGAAGTGTAACCGAGTCTGACTTTGTCTGACTTTGAGACAGAAGTGTAACTGAGTCTGACTTTGTCTACAATTTGAGACAGAAGTGTAACTAAGTCTGACTTTGTCTATAGTTTGAGACATAAGTGCATCTGAGCCTGATTTTGTCTACACTTTGAGACAGAAGTGTAACTGAGTCTGACTTTGTCTACAATTTGAGACAGAAGTGTAACTGAGTCTGACTTTGTCTACACTTTGAGACAGAAGTGCATCCGAGCCTGACTTTGTCTACACTTTGAGACGGAATTGTAACTGAGTCTGATTTTATCTACACTTTGAGACATTAGTGCATCCGAGCCTGACTTTGTCTACACTTTGAGACAGAAGTGTAACTGAGCCTGACTTTGTCTACACTTTGAGACAGAATTGTAACTGAGTCTGACTTTGTCTACACTTTGAGACATTAGTGCATCCGAGCCTGACTTTGTCTACACTTTGAGACAGAAGTGCATCCGAGCCTGACTTTGTCTACACTGTCCTAGACATGTTCACTTTGAGTAACTGTTGACGTTTTAATTCTCCCTTAAAATGAACACAACCACCATTATACAACGACTAAGTTTCAATATCCATAGCACAGACAATTCAGCATTAAGATCAAATTTAATAAACACAAAAAGTAAAAAAGGGTATAAAAGTATCAAACAAACAATCAAACTCATAAGTAATCTCCAAAAATTACCCAAGCAAGGGAATACTTGTTATTTCTGTTATTGGCATATGTCCATTTTGTAGAAATAATTAGGCATTTTTTTATAGATATATGTCTCCTTATGGTTACCCGACCGACCCTGATTTTTCACCCTCCGCCCTTTTTTCCCCACTTTTCTACGAAAAATAATTTAAAAGTCGGGATTTCAATCTCAGACGATCTAACACGTGGGTATGTAATGTTATAATGACAGTTTCAATACGATATTACACGGGGATATATAATGTTATATAAATGACAGTTTCAGGACGATATTACACGGGGATATATAAAGTTATATAAATGACAGTTTCATGACGATATTGCACGGGGTATACAATGTTATAATGACAGTTTAACTTTATCATATCATATCACATTCAATACTGTTCTATAGATTTCCACTGTTTAGGATTTAAACTCTCTAAAACTCCATTTCCACTCTGGTACGGGTCGTGGTGATAAATCAAGGCTTCTTTGATAACTTGATATTTAGTTAAAAACTAATACATCAAATCAATATTCACCATTATTAACCACCACGTGACCATGTATAAACGAATGGAAATAAAGGAAAATCAGATCATATTTAATATATTTTAAAAGTTTACTTTGAAATATCCTCACTGTAACTATTGAAGATATCAACGTTGGTGAAATCTCGCACCCAAACTGGTGAAAATATCAACGTTGCTGAAATCTCGTCCCGCGAACTGGTGAATATATTAACGTTGCTGAAATCTCCTTACCTAACTGGTGAATATATCAACGTTGCAGAAATCTCGTCCCCTAACTGGTGAATATATCAACGTTGCTGAAATCTCGTCCCCTAACTGGTGAATATATCAACGTTGCTGAAATCTCGTCCCCTAACTGGTGAATATATCAACGTTGCTGAAATCTCGTCCCCTAACTGGTGAATATATCAACGTTGCTGAAATCTCGTCCCCTAACTGGTGAATATATCAACGTTGCTGAAATCTCGTCCCCTAACTGGTGAATATATCAACGTTGCTGAAATCTCGTCCCCTAACTGGTGAATATATCAACGTTGCTGAAATCTCCTCCCCTAACTGGTGAATATATCAACGTTGCTGAAATCTCGTCCCCTAACTGGTGAATATATCAACGTTGCTGAAATCTCCTCCCGTAACTGGTGAATATATCAACGTTGCTGAAATCTCGTCACCTAACTGGTGAATATATCGACGTTGCTGAAGCCGTCCATGCTATCGGGGGCCATGACGTCAACACAGTACGAGACTTTCTTACTTCGAGTCCAGCTATAGGTGTTATCAAATCTGATTATATCTGTAAATACAATATTAATGTGTCACCAAATATGACAATTTCTGTTTAGAAATATAGTCAACAGTGTCATCAAATATGCATGCTAATTACAAAAACGACGGACTTAGGCCATCACCCTGAGTATCCTTCACGTAACCATGCCTTGACCAATTAGAGTGTATTTGATATCAAAGGTTAACTGAGAATGAGAAAGTTTTGCAAATGGTTTATTAACTTACAAGTGCCGACAGTTTTGCACACGACACTTCCATCGCCGGGGTAAATGTGGCTGGTGACCCGTTCCAAGGGAACGACTTCTTCTAAGGCACCTGTGTGTAGCCCTTCCTCTATCTGTCGGTACACACCAAACCCCACGTCATATCCTTCTGTGAAGAACTGCCAACTACAATAAAGTTTATATATTTACTTCTTTTCCAAGACTTTATCTTCAAAAACATTTATATCCAATCAGATAATGTTAATTGAGAGTTTACATCCAGATATATACCTCTATACACACATATCCATACAACTATACGCTGAGTTTATACTGGTCTAATAGGAGTGTGTATTATCTCCATCAATTATCCTATAACAAGAGGTTATGATATAGTAGGGAGATACCTACCTCAGTACACTGTCGGGTATGGACACACTGTATGGTAGATCTAGATACTATAGAAGGGAGATACCTAGCTCAGTACACTGTCTGGAATGGTCACACTGTATGGTAGATCTAGATACTATAGTAGGGAGATACCTACCTCAGTACACTGTTGTATGGTAGATCTAGATACTATAGTAGGGAGATACCTACCTCAGTACACTGTCGGGTATGGTTACACTGTATGGTAGATCTAGATACTATAGTAGGGAGATACCTACCTCAGTACACTGTCGGGTATGGTCACACTGTATGGTAGATCTAGTTACTATAGTAGGGAGATACCTACCTCAGTACATGTACACTGTCGGGTATGGACACACTGTATGGTAGATCTAGATACTATAGTAAAGATACCTACCTCAGTACACTATCCTGTATGGTAACACTGTATGGTAGATCTAGATACTATAGTTATAGTAGGGAGATAACTACCTCAGTACACTCCCGGGTATGGACACACTGTATGGTTGATCTAGATACTATAGTAGGGAGATACCTACCTCAGTACACTGTCGGGTATGGTCACACTGTATGGTAGATCTAGATACTATAGTAGGGAGATACCTACCTCAGTACACTGTCGGGTATGGTCACACTGTATGGTAGTTCTAGATACTATAGTAGGGAGATACCTACCTCAGTACACTGTCGGGTATGGTCACACTGTATGGTAGATCTAGATACTATTGTAGGGAGATACCTACCTCAGTACACTGACGGGTATGGACACACTGTATGGTAGATCTAGATACTATAGTAGGGAGATACCTACCTCAGTACACTGTCGGGTATGGTAACACTGTATGGTAGATCTAGATACTATATTAGGGAGATACCTACCTCAGTACACTGTCGGGTATGGTCACACTGTATGGTAGATCTAGATACTATAGTAGGGAGATACCTACATGTACCTCAGTACACTGTCAGGTATGGTCACACTGTATGGTAGATCTAGTTACTATAGTAGGGAGATACCTACCTCAGTACACTGTCTGGTATGGTCACACTGTATGGTAGATCTAGATACTATAGTAGGGAGATAACTACCTCAGTACACTCTCGGGTATGGTCACACTGTATGGTAGATCTAGATACTATAGTATGGAGATACCTACCTCAGTACACTGTCTGGTATGGTCACACTGTATGGTAGATCTAGATACTATAGTAGGGAGATACCTACCTCAGTACACTGTCAGGTATGGTTACACTGTATGGTAGATCTAGATACTATAGTAGGGAGATACCTACCTCAGTACACTGTCTGGTATGGTCACACTGTATGGTAGATCTAGATACTATAGTAGGGAGATACCTACCTCAGTACACTGTCGGGTATGGTCACACTGTATGGTAGATCTAGATACTATAGTAGGGAGATACCTACCTCAGTACACTGTCGGGTATGGACACACTGTATGGTAGATCTAGATACTATAGTAGGGAGATACCTACCTCAGTACACTATCCTGTATGGTAACACTGTATGGTAGATCTAGATACTATAGTAGGGAGATACCTACCTCAATACACTGTCGGGTTTGGTCACACTGTATGGTAGTTCTAGATACTATATTAGGGAGATACCTCCCTTAGTACACTCTCGGGTATGGTCACACTGTATGGTAGATCTAGATACTATAGTAGGGAGATACCTACATCAGTACACTGTCTGGTATGGTCACACTGTATGGTAGATCTAGATACTATAGTAGGGAGATACCTACCTCAGTACACTGTCGGGTATGGTCACACTGTATGGTAGATCTAGATACTATAGTAGGGAGATACCTACCTCAGTATACTGTCAGGTATGGTTACACTGTATGGTAGATCTAGATACTATAGTAGGGAGATACCTACCTCAGTACACTGTCTGGTATGGTCACACTGTATGGTAGATCTAGATACTATAGTAGGCAGATACCTACCTCAGTATACTGTCAGGTATGGTTACACTGTATGGTAGATCTAGATACTATAGTAGGGAGATACCTACCTCAGTACACTGTCTGGTATGGTCACCCTGTATGGTAGATCTAGATACTATAGTAGAGAGATACCTACCTCAGTACACTGTCGGGTATGGACACACTGTATGGTAGATCTAGATACTATAGTAGGGAGATACCTACCTCAGTACACTATCCTGTATGGTCACACTGTGTGTTAGATCTAGATACTATAGTAGGGAGATACCTACCTCAGTACACTGTCTGGTATGGTCACACTGTATGGTAGATCTAGATACTATAGTAGGGAGATACCTACCTCAGTACACTGTCTGGTATGGTCACACTGTATGGTAGGTCTAGATACTATAGTAGGGAGATACCTACCTCAGTACACTCTCTGGTATGGTCACACTGTATGGTAGATCTAGATACTATAGTAGGGAGATACCTACCTCAGTACGCTGTCGGGTATGGTCACACTGTATGGTAGATCTAGATGCTATATTAGGGAGATACCTACCTCAGTACACTGTCCGGTATGGTCACACTGTATGGTAGATCTAGATTCTTTAGTAGGGAGATACCTTCCTCCGTACACCGTAGGGTATGGTCACAGTGTATGGTAGATCTAGATACTATAGTAGGGAGATACCTAACTCAGTACACTGTCGAGTATGGTCACACTGTATGGTAGATCTAGATACTATAGTAGGGAGATACCCACCTCAGTACACTGTCGGGTATGGTCACAGTGTATGGTCGATCTAGATACTATAGTAGGGAGATACCTTCCTCAGTACACTGTCGGGTATGGTCACAAGGTATGGTAGATCTAGATACTATAGTAGGGAGATACCTACCTCAGTACACTCTCGGGTATAATAACACTGTATGGTAGATCTAGAGACTGTTTGCTGTTCACCGTCACATCCGTAAATTTTTCTCTGTCCGCACTATTGGCGTTAGCATACAACTCCTTCGGAACATCACCACCTTGGACAATCTTAGTTTAAAGAAAAAAAATATTAATTTTTCATCCCCAAACTTGTCTACTAGTCAACCCCGTATTAACCAACATATCACCACATCTAGGATCCCCAAACTTGTCTACTAGTCCACCCCGTAATACCCACCATATCACCACATCTAGTATCTCCAAACTACTTGTCTACTAGTCCATCCCGTATTACCCAACATATCACCACATCTAGGATCCCCAAACTTGTCTACTAGTCTACCCCTTATTACCCACCATATCACAACATCTAGTATCTCCAAACCTGTGTACTAGTCCACCCTGTATTACCCACCATATCACAACATCTAGGATCTCCAAACTTGTCTACTAGTCCACCCTGTATTACCCACCATATCACCACATCTAGGATCCCCAAACTTGTCTACTAGTCCACCCCGTATTACCCACCATATCACCACATCTAGGATCCCCAAACTTGTCTACTAGTCCACCCCGTATTACCCACCATATCACCACATCTAGGATCCCCAAACTTGTCTACTAGTCCACCCCGTATTACCCACCATATCACCACATCTAGGATCCCCAAACTTGTCTACTAGTCCACCCCGTATTACCCACCATATCACCACATCTAGGATCCCCAAACTTGTCTACTAGTCCACCCCGTATTACCCACCATATCACCACATCTAGGATCCCCAAACTTGTCTACTAGTCCACCCCGTATTACCCACCATATCACCACATCTAGGATCCCCAAACTTGTCTACTAGTCCACCCCGTATTACCCACCATATCACCACATCTAGGATCCCCAAACTTGTCTACTAGTCCACCCCGTATTACCCACCATATCACCACATCTAGGATCCCCAAACTTGTCTACTAGTCCACCCCGTATTACCCACCATATCACCACATCTAGGATCCCCAAACTTGTCTACTAGTCCACCCCGTATTACCCACCATATCACCACATCTAGGATCCCCAAACTTGTCTACTAGTCCACCCCGTATTACCCACCATATCACCACATCTAGGATCCCCAAACTTGTCTACTAGTCCACCCCGTATTACCCACCATATCACCACATCTAGGATCCCCAAACTTGTCTACTAGTCCACCCCGTATTACCCACCATATCACCACATCTAGGATCCCCAAACTTGTCTACTAGTCCACCCCGTATTACCCACCATATCACCACATCTAGGATCCCCAAAAT